>JAHIAM010004529.1:0-79609 GCA_021605205.1 Aegilops longissima
ACCGATGACAAAGGAACAACGTATGTTGTTATGCGGTTTGACCGATAAAGATCTTCGTAGAATATGTAAGACCAATATGGGCATCCAGGTCCGCTATTGGTTATTGACCAAGAATAGTTCTAGGTCATGTCTACATAGTTCTCGAACCCGTAAAGTCCATGCGCTTAAGGTTTCGATGTGAGTTATATTATGAGTTTATGAGTTTTGATGTACGAAGGAGTTGAGTCCGGATGAGATCGGGGACATGACGAAGAGTCTCGAAATGGTCGAGACATAAAGATTGATATATTGGAAGCCTATGTTTGGACTTGGAAGGTCCGGATGAAAGCAGGAGATTCTGAGACACGGAACCCCGAAGTCAATGGGCCTTGATGGGCCATAGGGAGAAGAGGAAGGGCGGCCAGGGCAGGCGCGCCCCCTCTCCCTCTAGTCCGAATAGGACAAGGGAGGCGCCCTTCCTCTTCCCCTCCTCCAATCTAATCCAACTAGGAAGGGGGAGTCCTACTCCCGGTGGGAGTAGGACTCCTCGGCCAGCGCCTCCCCTAGGGCTGGCCGCACCCCTTGCTCCTTTATATCTGAGGCAGGGGCACCCCATGACACACAAGTTGATCTCTGGATCGTTCCTTAGCCGTGTCGGTGCCCCCTCCACCATATTCCACTTGGTCATATCGTCGCGGAGCTTAGGCGAAACCCTGCGTCGGTGAAGTCATATCGTCGCGGAGCTTAAGCGAAGTCCTGCGTCGGTGGAGCATCATCATCGTCCTGCGCCGTCGTCTTGTGGAACTCATCCCGGCACTTTCTGGATCGGAGCTCGGGGATCGTCATCGAGCTGAGCGTGTGCTGAACACGGAGGTGCCGTCGTTCGGTACTTGGATCGGTCGGATCGTGAAGGCGTCGACTACATCAACAGCGTTGTTATAGCGCTTCGCTTTCGGTCTCACGGTACATGGACAGACCTCTCCTCTCGTTGCTATGCCATCACCATGGTCTTGCTTGTGCGTAGGAATTTTTGAAATTACTCGTTCCCCAACGATGGTATCGAGCCTGGTTTTATCGTTGATGTCATATGCGAGTAGAACACAAGTGAGTTGTGGGCGATATAAGTCATCTGCTTACCAGCATGTCATACTTTGGTTGGCGGTATTGTGAGATGAAGCGGCCCGGACCGACATTACAGCGTCGCTTCTGCGAGACTGGTTTCACCGCTTGAGCACTAGTTGCTTAAAGGTGACGGCGGGTGTCTGTCTCTCTCATTTTAGTTGAACCAAGTGTGGCTCGCCGGTCCTTGCGAAGGTTAAAACAGCACCAACTTGACAAACTATCGTTGTGGTTTTGATGCGTAGGTAAACGGTTCTTGCTTAGCCGTAGCAGCCACGTAAAACTTGCAACAACAAAGTAGAGGGCGTCTAACTTGTTTTTGCAGGGCATGTTGTGATGTGATGTGGTCAAGGCGTGATGCTATATTTTATTGTATGAGATGATCATGTTTTGTAACGAGTTATATCGGCTGGCGAGGAGCCATATGGTTGTCGCTTTATTGTATGAAATGCATCGCCATGTAATTGCTTTACTTTATCACTAAGCGATAGCGATAGTCGTAGAAGCAATAGTTGGCGAGGCGACAACGATGCTACGATGAAGATCAAGGTGTCGGCGCGGTGGCGATGGTGATCATGGCGGTGCCGGAGATGGAATCACAAGCACAAGATGATGATGACCATATCATATCACTTATATTGATTGCATGTGATGTTTATCCTTTATGCATCTTATCTTGCTTTGATTGCGGTAGCATTATAAGGCGATCTCTCACTAAAATTATCAAGAAGTGTTCTCCTGAGTATGCACCGTTGCTAAAAGTTCGTAGTACCCGGACACCGCGTGATGATCGGGTGTGATAAGTTCTCGTCCATCTACAACGGGTGCAAGCCAGTTTGCACTGCGAGAATACTCGAGTTAAACTTGCGAGCCTAGCATATGCAGATATGGCCTCGGAACACGGAGACCGAAAGGTCGGCGTGAATCATATAGTAGATATGATCAACATAGTGATGTTCACCATTGAAAACTACTCCATCTCACGTGATGATCGGTTATGGTTTAGTTGATTTGGATCACGTAATCACTTAGATGACTAGAGATATCATCTAAGTGGGAGTTTTTTAATATGATTAATTGAACTTAAATTTATCATGAACTTAGTCTGGTAGTATTTTGCAGATTATGTTGTAGATCAATAGCTCGCGTTGTTGCTTCCCTATGTTTTTATATGTGTTCCTAGAAAATTGTATTGAAAAATGTTAGTAGCAATGATGCGGATTGGATCCGTGATCGAGGTTTATCCTCATTGCTGCCGGAAAATTATGTCCTTAATGCACGCTAGGTGATAGACCTATTGCGGGAAGCGAGATGCATACGTTATGAGCGTTTGGCTAGCTCAATATGATGACTACTTGATAGTTTAGTGCACCATGCTTAGCGGCTTAGAATCGGGACTTCAAAGGCGTTTTGAGCGTCATGGACCATATGAGATGTTCCAGGAATTGAAGTTAATATTTCAAGCAAATACCGAGTTGAGAGATATGAAGTCTCCAACAAGTTCTATAGCTAAAAGATGGAGAGAATCGCTCAACTAGTGAGCATGTGCTCAGATTGTCTAAGTACTTCAATCGCTTGAATCAAGTGGGAGTTAATCTTCCGAGATAAGATAGTGATTGACAGAATTCTCTAGTCACCATCACTAAGTTACTAGAACTTCGTGATGAACTATAGTATGCAAGGGATGGCGAAAAGCGATTCCCGAGCTCTTACGTGATGTTGAAATCGGCGAAGGTAGAAATCAAGAAAAGAGCATCAAGTGTTGATGATTGACAAGACCACTAGTTTCAAGAAAGGGCAAAGGGAAGAAAGGGAACTTCAAGTAGAATGACAAGCAAGTTATCACTCCCGAAGAAACCCAAAGCTGAACCAAAGCCTGGCGAGTGCTTACCTTTGCATAGGAAATGGTCCTTTGAAGCGGAAATACCCCAAATATTTGGTGGATAAGAAGGATGGCAAAGTGAACAAGGGTATATTTGATATACAGGTTATTGATGTGTGCTTTACTAGTGTTTATAGTATCCCCAGTATTTGATACTTGTTGGTTGCTAAGATTAGTAACTTTCGAAGCAGGATTCTGAGAATAAGCGAGAAACTAGTTGAAGGGAAATGCGATGAGTGTTGGAAGTAGTTCCAAGATTGATATGATCATCATCGCTTTACTCCCTATACTATCGGGATTAGTGTTGAACCTAAATAAATGTTATTTGGCGTTTGCGTTGAGCATGGATATGATTTGATCATGTTTATTGCAATCGGTTATTCATGTAAGTTAGAGAATAATTATTGTTCATTTACATGAATAAAACCTTCTATGGTCATACACCCAATGAAAATGGTTTGTTGGATCTCGATCGTGTGATACACATATTCATAATATTGAAACCAAAAGATGTAAAGTTAATAATGATAGTGCAATTTATTTGTGGCACTTTGCCGTTTGGGGTCATATCGATTGTAAAGCGCATGAAGAAACTCCATAAAGATGGATTTTCAAAATCACTTGGTTATGAATCATTTGATGCTTGCGAACCGTGCCGTTTGGGCAAGATGACTAAAACTCCGTTCTCGGAACAATGGAACAAGCTCTGACTTATTGGAAATAATACATACCAATGTATGCGATCCAATGAGTGTTGATGCTCGTGGCAAGTATCGTTATTTTCTAACCTTCACACGATGATTTGAGCAGATATGGGTATATCTACTTGATGAAACATAAGTCTGAAATAGTTGAAAGGTTCAAAGAATTTCAGAGTGAAGTGGAAAATCATCGTAACAAGAAAATAAAGTTTCTGCGATCTGATCGCGAAGACGAATAATTGAGTTCTGAGTTTGGTCTTCAATTAAAATAATGTGGAATAGTTTCACAACTCCATACAGGAACACCACAATGTTATGGTGTGTCGAGCGTCGTAACCGCACTTTATTGGATATGATGCGATCCATGATATCTCTTATCGGTTTACCACTATCATTTTGGGGTTATGCATTAGAGACAGCTGCATTCACGTTTAATAGGGCACCATCTAAATCCGTTGAGATGACACCGTATGAACTATGGTTTAGCGATAAACCTAAGTATCGTTTCTTAAAGTTTGGAGTTGTGATGCTTATGTGAAAAAGTTTTCACGATAAGCTCGAACCCAAATCGAATCGTCTTCATAGAATACCCAAAGGTAATTATTGGGTACACCTTCTATCACAGATCCGAAAGCAAGATATTTGTTGCTAAGATGGATCCTTTCTAGAAGAAGTTTCTCTCGAAAGAAGTGAGTGGGAGGAAAGTAAGAGCTTGATAAGGTAATTTGTACCTTCTCTCGAATTGGAAAGTAGTTCATCACAGAAATCAGTTCGTGATTCCTACACCAATTAGTGAGGAAGCTAATGATGATGATCATGAAACTTGAGATCAAGTTACTACAAAACCTAGTAGGTCTTCCAAAGTACAGTCCGCTTTTGAGTGATACGGTAATCCTATTATGAAAATCATGTTACTAGACCATGATAAACCTACGAACTATGAGAAGCGATGATGAGCCCAGATTCAGCGAAATGGTTTGAGACCATGAAATCTGAGATGGGATCCATGTATGAGAACAAAGTGTGGACTTTGATGGAGTTGCCCGATGATCGGCAAGCCATATTATATAAATGGATCTTCAAGAGGAAGACAGATGTTGATAGTAGTGTTACTATCTACAAAGCTCGACTTATGCATAAAATGGTTTTGACAAGTTCAAGGTGTTGACTACAATGAGATTTTCTCAAGCTGTAGCGATGCTTAAGTCTGTCCGAATCATGTTAGCAATTGCCACATTTATGAGATCGGCAAATGAATGTCAAAACTGCATTCCTTAATGGTTTTCTTAAAGAGAAGAGTTGTATATGATGCAACGAGAAGGTTTTGTCAATCCTAAAGGTGCTAACAAAATGTGTAAGCTCAGCGATCCATCTATGGACTGGTGCAAGCATCTCGAGTAAAGAGACTTGCGGTGGCGAGATTGAACTAGGTATTGGATACCCGCGATCGAATCTCGGGCAAATGTTTATACCGATGACAAAGGAACAACGTATGTTGTTATGCGGTTTGACCGATAAAGATCTTCGTAGAATATGTAAGGAGCCAATATGGGCATCAGGTCCGCTATTGGTTATTGACCAAGAATAGTTCTAGGTCATGTCTACATAGTTCTCGAACCCGTAAAGTCCATGCGCTTAAGGTTTCGATGTGAGTTATATTATGAGTTTATGAGTTTTGATGTGCGAAGGAGTTGAGTCCGGATGAGATCGGGGACATGGCGAGAGTCTCGAAATGGTCGAGACATAAAGATTGATATATTGGAAGCCTATGTTTGGACTTGGAAAGGTTCGGATGAAAGCAGGAAGTTCTGGAACACACGGGGGTTACGGAACCCCGAAGTCAATGGGCCTTGATGGGCCATAGGGAGAAGAGGAAGGGCCGGCCGGGGCAGGCGCGCGCCCCTCCCCTCTAGTCCGAATAGGACAAGGAGGAGGCGGCGCCTCCCTCTTCCCCTCCTCCAATCTAATCCAACTAGGAGAGGGGAGTCCTACTCCCGGTGGGAGTAGGACTCCTCGGCGCGCCTCCCTAGGGCTGGCCGCACCCCTTGCTCCTTTATATCTGAGGCAGGGGCACCCATGACACACAAGTTGATCTGGATCGTTCCTTAGCCGTGTCGGTGCCCCCTCCACCATATTCCACTTGGTCATATATCGTCGCGGAGCATAGGCGAAGCCCTGCGTCGGTGAAGTCATATCGTCGCGGGCTTAGGCGAAGTCCTGCGTCGGTGGAGCATCATCATCGTCCTGCCGTCGTCTTGTGGAACTCATCGGCAGCTTTGCTGGATCGGGCCAGGGATTGTCATCGAGCTGAGCGTGTCTTTGAACACGGAGGTGCGTCGTTCGGTACTTGGATCGGTCGGATCGTGAAGGCGTCTGACTACATCAACAGCGTTGTTATAGCGCTTCGCTTTCGGTCTCACAGTGCGTGGACAGACTCTCCCCTCTCGTTGCTATGCCATCACCATGGTCTTTGCGTGTGCGTGGAAATTTTTGAAATTACTCGTTCCCCAACAATTCCATCGTGAGGCTTGCTGAAGCGGTGATGGGTTGGATGAGATTTATCATGTGTCGAGTTAGTTTTGTTAGGGTTTGATCCTAGTATCCACTATGTTACGAGATTGATGTTGCTATGACTTTGCTATGCTTAATGCTTGTCACTAGGGGCCGAGTGCCATGATTTTAGATCTGAACCTATTATGTTTTCATGAATATATGTGTGTTCTTGATCCTATCTTAGAAGTCTATTGATGTCTACTACACAACCTTCTTCTTATAGGCGTTGTTGGGCCTGCAAGTGCACAGGTTTGTAGGACGACGATAGCAAATTTCCTCAAGTGGATGACCTAAGGTTTATCAATCCGTAGGAGGCGTAGGATGAAGATGGTCTCTCTCAAACAACCCTACAACCAAATAACAAAGAGTCTCTTGTGTCCCCAACACACCCAATACAATGGCAAATTGTATAGGTGCACTAGTTCGGCGAAGAGATGGTGATACAAGTGCAATATGGATGGTAGATATAGGTATTTGTAATCTGAAAATATAAAAACAGCAAGGTAACTAATGATAAAAGTGGCGTAAGCGGTATTGCAATGATAGGAAACAAGGCCTAGGGTTCATACTTTCACCGGTGCAAGTTCTCTCAACAATAATAACATAGATAGATCATATAAAATCCCTCAACATGCAACAAGAGTCACTCCAAAGTCACTAATAGTGGAGAACAAATGAAGAGATTATTGTAGGGTACAAAACCACCTCAAAGTTATTCTTTCCAATCAATCCGTTGGGCTATTCCTATAAATGTCACAAACAGCCCTAGAGTTAGTACTAGAATAACACCTTAAGACACAAATCAACCAAAACCTAATGTCACCTTGTCGATTGTACTAGAGTAAGGTACCCTAGTATCCCGAACTTGTGCCGCAGGCAGTTGTAACACCAGCGGCAGGGCTGGCCCGATGACCTTAAGATCCTCAGCGGCTCCTTTGGAGCCATTCAAGAACAAAGTAATCAAGACCCGGCAAGAGGAGCTTGCCGGAAGAATACTCAGAGCGCCAAAAAACAAGGCCCGGCAAGAGGATCTTGCGGGAAGGCAGTGGCGCCGAGCCCCCAAAAGCGACAAAGGTTCTGCCGCGACAAAGCGCTTGCAGGCGGGCGACCTCTCTTCATCTCGCTCCAGCTCACCCGTAGCGTGTCACCACGGGGCTCTCCCAATCTGGCGTGTCGATGGGCTGTGCAGCCAGCGGGGAGTAGCGACAATGGCTGACAAGCTACCATCGTGCAAGCGGAGGCACACTTGGCGGTCCTGTTACTTTGTTAAGGCGGCGTGAGGCAGGAATTGTTGACTCTTGTCCCTTGCCGTCGAGTTAGGTATAGATTACTGTACCTTTATGCAGGCGGTGTACCAACCTATGTTTTACTATTTTACCCTTATCTATTTGGCATATGTGGTGACCCTTGTGCCTACAAAAGGAGGCCCAAGTGCAACGTAGAAAGGGTTCGCGCGGTTCGTTCGGTTCGTTCGGTTCGGTTCGGTTCGGTTCGGTGCAGCTCCGGCTTAGTTCATCCACGCACACACACACTCAGGCTAGGTCTTGTAGCTCCCATTGCTCCCTAGCAAGAACACAAGATAATCCACAAAGCAGCAGTAGGAGTATTATCTCTCCGGAGAGCTCCGAAGCTGGGTAAATCCGCTCGTGTGCATCGCCTCGATCCGCTCTTCGTGCAATCTCCGCCTCCCTCCGAACCACAAGGGACCCCGGGTCCTGTAGGTGCTTGTGGGACACGGCCAGCTTCTCCCCGACATCTTTGGCGCGCCAGGTAGGGGGCGTCGAGGCTGTGTGAACCCGATCCGGCGGTCACACGAGCAACTTCATCGACATCTTCGTTGACATGGCGCCAAAGAAGAAGTCTTGGCAGCGGCTGAGCCGCCAGCGTCGAACCCACCACCACCGGAGCCGTCGGTGGTGGGAAATCTTGGCGGAGGAACGGCGTCGTCGAAGAGCCACGATGCGCCGGGACCAAGGACAAGGCAGCGCGGCGTCGGCGTCGAATCTGCACACCGCGTCCTTCGCGAGGAGGCGCGGGACCGATAAGCGTCATGATACTCGCGGCACCATCGCTCGTTGGATCAAGGCCAAGCTGGAGGATCCCGAGGCCCTCGAGACCGCATGCACCTCGGCATGCGATGCGAGTGGTCTGATCGCTTGGCGGGATGCTGCTCCTCTAACTTGGTTAGGAGTCGAGCACATCCGTTCTTCGCTCCGTCTGCCGTTGCCGCCAACCACGCCCGGCGAAGCCTTGGCAAAGCTCGATTACTTCTAGATTACCCTCAACGGCCGATAAAATCGGCGAATGGAGGCCACAATCAGAGTCTCATCGGCCGCCAGCAGCGCGTCCCGCAACAGCTGAGTGCCCGCGGCCGTGGCGGCGACAAAGCGCGAGCCGATGGCGGCAGACTTGAGGTGCACCCGTACACTCCCCTTCGAAGGCCAAGATCGCCGACTTCGCGGATCCACCTCGATAGCGACTCCACAGCGTCGTCGGATCCACGAGCTCGTCGCGACCAACGCCAAGTTCTTGAGCGGCAAGAAGAAACGCTTCGAACCCGTATTGGCGTCAAAGAAAGCGCCGTCAATCGACCAACGCGCGGGCCCCTTGTCGATATGCATGCGCCGAAGAACGGCGACTTGCCGTATCTGATAGGTTGCCCTGCGTTCACTCGTGAGCTGCGGCAAGTCCGGTGGCCCGACAAGAAAAACTTCAAACCAGGCGTGCTTGGGAGAAGTATGGCGGCAGGACACACCATCGGAGTTCCTCGGCATCTTCACCATCGCGGTGCAAGCTGCGGGGGGCGAGACGACAAGATCCTCGCCAACTACTTTCCCTTGGTGCTCAAGCCAAGCGTCGGATCTTGGCTCATGCACTTGCCGGATGGCTCTATTTCTTCTTAGGCAGATTTGTGCCACCGGTTTGTTGGCGCCTTCACGGTGACCACAAGCCTCATGGCGGAGAGTGATCTCCACCTGCTTGCCCGAAGGAGGAGTCTCTGCGCAAATTCATCCGAAGATTGTCAGTGCACTACAACATCGGGCGTCCACCTGCTGCGATGATCGGTGCATTCCATCGAGAATGTCGAAATCGCGAGGATGAGGAGGAGATGGCGATGTGCAAAGTGAAAGGCGTCAGTGAGCTCATACTGGCGACAAGTGTGCCTTGCGCTGAAGAAGGAAGAAGACTCGAGGAGAGAATGTGGGAGCAGAGTCGACAATGAGGGATCGCCCGGCAAGAAATAGCCGTGGCGGAACAACGAGGAGGAAGAAAAACCAAGAGGTACTAGTTGTCGAGCAGTCCGGCAAGGATGGTGCGCCAACAAAGCCAAGGCTGGTGGCTCCGGCAAGGAGGATGCCGTTAACGCCCGACCGCCAAGCTGTGGCGGCCGCGACAAGCTGACAGCTCGACAAGCGATCTTGTAAAATCCACGCACCAAGGGCCACGATCTCGAGCTGCAAGAAAGTCGAGCAGCTTGTTGAGCTTCTGAGAGCTGAAATCTGGCGGCGAGACAAGGAGAAGGCCCAAGAAGGTGCAGGTGCAGCAAGTAAGAAGATTACGAGGGCGATGAAGGCGATGAAGGCGATGAGCAGGAGTTTCAAAAGGCAGCGGAGGTCCTTTGCGTCGGCGGTGGTGCGTCTCGCATACCTCGCACCGCCAACTCAAGCAATGGATCGTGAGGTCAATGCAGCGAGAACCATCCATAGAGTCCGCAAACCTCTGAAATGGTCCAACGCCCATCGTCTTTGACATTGAGGATCACCACGATCGCATCACTGCGATCGGTGCTGCCGATGTTGGTCTCACCAACCATCCGCAACCTCAAAGTCACAAAGATGCTGGTTTGGCGGGGCGGCCTGAATTTGATCTCCTCTGCGGTGCTCGAAACTTCAAATCCACGACAGCGAGCTCGAAGAAACTGGTACTTTTCAAGGAATCAACCCGGGAAGGAGCAAGCCCAAAGGGAAGATCACGTTGCGGTAACATTGACGGCGAGCACAACTTTCAGGCGAGAGGTCACGTTTGGCGTCGCTGATTTCCCATTGCCCTACAATGGCATACTTGGCCGTCAACACTTTCGCCAAGTTCATGGCCGCCTCTCATCATGCCTACAACTTACTCAAGATGCCGGCCCGATAAGCGTCATGTCCATGGCGACAAGAAGGGCGCTTATCTGCGCCGACAAGATTTACGGGATGCAACAGCCGCAATGAAAGCAAACCACTTGCGCTGAAGCTCCGGGGAAAGAAGACCACCAAGTCCGGCAAGAGCTCTGTTGCCCCTCCGGCAAGCGCACCTCCTCGGTGCTGCGCTACCGTCGAAACGCACCATCGAGCTCCACCGGCAAGTGCAAAAAGGCGATGGCGGCTCCGCCGCACCAAGAAGGTACCGCCAAGGAGGGCGGCACTGGTGGTACCTTCACCATCGGTCTGCGCTTGATCCTAAATAGGAAGGCGAGCTCGTTGCTTTCTGCGGGCGAAACGTCGATGTGTTTGCATGGCAACCATCGACATCCCGGTGTTCGGAAAGTAATTGAGCACCACCTAGCTGTCTGTCCTCCAGCGGCCCATCAAGCAAAAAGTTAGGAAGCGGCGGTGGGCGCCGAGGAGTTCATAGCGAGAAGAAATCAAGAAATTAGAAGCAGCGGGGCTTGTCGGAGGAGTCCTCCATCCCGTGGTTGGCCAATCCGGTGGTTATGCGCCAAGGCTAATGGGAAATGGAGGCTTTGCATTGACTTCACTGATTTTAATAAAGCTTGTCCCAAAGACCCATTTCCCTTGCAGCGTATCGACCAGATTGTTGACTCCACGGCTGGATGTGATCTGCTTTCATTTCTTGATGCATATTAGGATATCATCAAATCTTCATGGCGAAGAGGATGAAGAAAACGCGTTCATTACACCATGTAGCGCGTCTTTGCTTCATACGGATGCCTTTCGGTTTAAAGAATGTCGGTTCAACTTTTGCAGAATAGTCCATGATGCCTTTGAGCCCAGATACGAAATGTAGAAGCTTACATGGATGACATAGTGGTCAAGAGCAAGGACGAGCAACTCTGGTTCAGGATTTGGATGAAACATTTGCAAATCTGCGCAAGATCAACCTTAAGCTCAACCCGAAGTGCGTGTTTGGAGTCCCTTCCGGCAAGCTTCTCGGGTTCTTTGTGTCTCAGCGGGGAATTGAAGCCAATCCCGACAAGATCAAGGCCATTGAGCAGATCGAAGCACCAAAAGCACGTCAAGGATGTCGGAAGACTTGCGGTTGCATGGCTGCTCTCGGCGAGTTCATCTCTAAGTCTGCTGAGCAGCATACTGCCGTTTTCAAGATTTTGAAAAAGGCAGGTCAATGAAATGGACTCCGAAGCGGAGGCTGCGCTGCGAGGCTTGAAGAGATACCTGTCCTCCGCTCCAATACTTGTCGCACCTAGGCCACAAGAGAAGTTCTTTGCTGTATATAGCGGCAACCAATCAAATGGTTAGTGCTGCGTTAGTAGCGGAGAGGGAGGCGGATGATGAGCCGACAACGAAGCAGTTGCATCCAGCGACAAGCAAGGGCTCCGCCGTCAAGCTCTGGTCCCGACAAGGGCGAATCAGTGCGAGGTTGCGACAAGACACTGAGAAAAAGATGGTGCAGCGCCTAGTCTACTTTGTCGGTTCCCTTCTGCGGGGGCTAGGTCAAGGTACTACGGTGTCGCGAAGCTGCTTTTCGGCCTCCTCATGGCCTCGAAAGCTGCGCCATTACTTCAAGCACATGAAATAACGAGTTGTCACTCGCTTTCCGCTGAAGAGGATTTTGCAAAATCCGAAGCAACGAGCGGGATTGTCAGTGGGCCTTTGGGCTATCAAGCTTTGGCCTCAAGTTTGAAAGCACTTCAACTATCGAGGCGGGGCATTGGCAGAATTCATAGCGAGTGGGCGTAGCATAAGATGAAGAGATTCGAGACAAGCATCCCGTCAAGGAGGCAAATAAAGAGTGGCTGATGTACTTGATGGTGCCTTCTCGCTGCAAAGGCGCCCGGTGCGGCGTCTTGCTTATCGCACCACGGAGAGCACCTCAAGTACATAGTCGGATGCACTTTCCCAAGGAACAACCAACAAATAATCTGCAGAATATGAGGGCTTGCTTGCGGTCTCGGGATTGCGGTGGACCTTGGGATCAAGCTCATTGTCGGGGACTCGCAACTTGTCGTCCGCCAAGTAAATAAAGATTATCGAGTCCGTTGATGGAAGCCTCGTCGATGAAGTGAGGAAGCTGGAAGAAGCGCTTTGAAGGCTGCAAATGGAACACGTTCAAGAGCTCGAGAATGATATAGCTGATGGCCTCTCCAAATGTGCGCGCTTAAGTTACTGTGGAACCAGGAATTTTGTGCTCAAGCTGACTCAAGCCAACCGTAACACCATCAACACGGCAGAACAAGAAGAAAATTGGTTTCGGCGACTACCTTCCGGCGAGCTCTCTGAAGCCGCCCCAAGAAGGTCCCTAAAACCAGCATAAGTATCAGCGAGGAAGCGATCTGCTCCGACAAACCGTCTTGATTTGTATCGTTGAAACAACGCTCCCAACAAGTTTAGCTCCGGCAAGCTTGCGGGATCATCAAACTCGGCGGACCCACAGGTCCTTGCCGTAGAAGCTGATGTTCCCGATGATTGAAGAGCCTTTAGTCCTTATTGTCGAGCCACGAGGCTCCAACATGAGCACGACAAATCGTCCATTTCCTTGAGACGGGGAACTTCCGAAGAGCAAGAAGAAGCGGAAAAAGTAGCCCGGCAGTCAAGTATGTACTAGTTTGTTGACAACACCCTGTCGGAAGAAGGCTCAGCGGTGTGAAATTGAAGTGTATTTGCGGGAAGATGGGCGAAAGCTGTTGGCGAGATACGTGGAGGCATATGTGGTCACCACATGGTAGCGAGCACTTGCAGGCAAAGCTTTCCGGCAAGGTTTCTTCGGCGAAGCCCTCCGGATGCAAGCTGCACAAGTAACCAAGTGTAGGCGTGCAGTTCCATTCCAAGCAGATACACCAACCAGCTCAAGCTCTCGGGACGATCCCTTTATCCTGGCCCTTTTTCGGTGCAGGGGCTCGACATCCTCGGCCCCTTCCCCGTGCTGTCGGGGCTTTGAATCTTATGCGTAGCAATCGACAAGTTCACAAAGTGGTGGAAGTGGAACCCGTGAGGAAGGTGATAGCACGATCGGCCGTCAAGTTCTTGGTCAATTGTTTGCAGTTTTGGGATTCTAACAGAATCATCACCGACAACGGCACACAATTCACGACACCGCACCTTCATACACTCGCCCAAGATCTTGGGGCCAAGATCTGCTTTGCTACATTGCTCATCCGAGAAGCAGCGGTCAAGCGAGAGAAAACAAGCTGAAGTGCTGCGGGGACTCAAGACCAGAACTTTCGACGGGCTATGCAAGTCGGAAGAAAGCTGGATCGAGGCTGCGGTGGTTCTTTAGTCGATCGGGACTACATGCCAAATCGAGCCCTTGGCGGACACCTTTGCTCTAGTCTATGGGCGAAGCAGTTCTCCCCACGGAACTTCGTATCTGGGTCACCTCGAGTGCTCGCCTATGATGAGCTTGAGCAAGAGCAGCTGCGACAAGATGTGCGCTGCTCCTCGAGGAAGATCGTCTTCGAGCTGCTTGTCTGAGCTGCTCGTTACCAGCAAGCTTTGCGTCGCTACCATAGCCGCCAAAGTTAATGCGGAAAGCTTCGAGGAAGGCGACCTTGTTCTTGGTAGCGTTCAATCCGCCAAGAATTCCAACAAGTTGGCCTTGAAGTGGGAAGGCCCCTATCGGGTGAAGCGAGTCACTAGGCCTGGTGCTGTCGCCTTGAGACCGAAGATGGCGTTCGGTGAGCAACTCACGGAATATAGAGCATCTTCGTAAGTTTACCCATAGAGCGCGGTTGCGAAACCCGTTCGGCAACCACCCTTTTATACAAGTCTTGCCGCTGTTGCATGTAATCCTTTGTACAAAGCGAGGCGCGAGACCCGTGCATCGATAAAAGCCTACGTGCTGCGCACATTTTGTCAATACATGCTCTCATAATTATATATGCATGTGTTTACTAACATTTTGTGCAGCACCCTTTTGATAGCGATGATGAGCCACTAGGCTCCATAACTATTTTCTCTTCTTTCTTCTCAAACAAGAAGAAGGTTCATCCACCCACAAGTTAACGGGGAGGAAGGAGAAGATAATGGTGGGGGCATAGCGTCGCTCGAGGCTGTCGCCTTGCTGGAAAATGGGCAGCGAGAGAAGCTAAGTTGCTAAGTTTAAGCGGCCAATTTTAAAATTTTAAGTTATCTTCCTCGAGCGACCGCGCTTTGTATGGAAAACCGTGCGCGGAGGAACCAAATCGTGTTGGTGGCGCCCTTACTTTGTTTGAGTCCGCTCAACAACTTAAGTGAGCTGCGGCTAGTCGCGACAAGGTTGCTTGCCGATAGCGACCCTTGACGAGCTCTTTGAAGTTCCGCTTTTCGGCGCTTTCGCGGCAAGGGTGCACTGCAAGCAAGTTTCCCAGCGTGGGGCAGTAACATACAAAGCCAAGAGTCGAGTAAAGGAAATAACATTGCATTCGATTACCTAAGATAGTGTATATTACATAATAACTTGTCGCGGATCTAATAGACTGTTTTCCTAAACATGATCTACAGCGACAAGAGAAAGATAAACTGGCGGCCTAGTCCGCGGTCGCCCTCGAGCCTCTTAACTCCGCTCACCCTGTCACAATGGGTGCGACAAGGGCCTTGGCGCTTCAACATCGGCGGATGGGGCAGGGACTTGAGGGCTTTGGTGAAGTAGGCGCTTTGGGTTGCGGAAGGCCACCTTCATCAACACCTTACGGAGAGCCTCGGCGCAGAACTTGGCGTGATTCCTCCGCCGATTGCTTGGAACCTCTTCCGGGCCGCTGGATACCATAACACGCCTTTGAAGAATAGGCTGAGCTTGGCGCTGGGTTGGAGGTTCTCGTCGGTGGAGTATCAAGATCTGTCATCCCCAACTCCATCGGCTCATTATGGATGCGGCGGTGTCCACAAGACCTTCATCCGAGTGCATTATCTGTCTCGAAGATTATTACAGGCGGTCACAGCATTCGGCGACAACTCCTCGGTGGCCTTGATCTTTTCCGGCAGGCCCTTTTCCCGATCCTTGGCGCCATTCAACGTCTCCGTCGGGGTGGTCAGCTTCAGCTCCAAATCGCCTTGGCGTCCTTGGCGGCATCGATCTCCTTGATCTTTTCAGCAAAAGCGACCCTGCGGCTCGCCGAGGTGTAAGCGTCTTTCTCACGCTCGCGCTTCAACCCGGCGACCTCCTCGGCACTCTTACGGAGGGTGGACTCGGCTGAGCCACCCTCGTCTCCAATTCCCTCTTGGCGGCCTCGGCAGCGCATGGCGGCATCCTTTGCCTCTGAAGTAGCCCGCCAATCGTTTGCTCGCATGTGAGATCTTCCTCATAGCTGTCGAGGTTGATCTTCCGCTCGCCAGCTCACCTTCTCGCGGAGAGCTTCTGCGCTGCAAGCCTCTGCTGCTCTTGACCTCGCCCTTCTCCAAGATGAAGGCGTGCGCTCCTCGACAAGCTGCTCCAGCGCCTCCGCTATATCCGGAGAGTTTCTTTGTTGGCGCGGAGCTCTTCAGCGTTTTCCAAGTCAGCTCCGCCCTCACGACAAGCGCCTCCACGGACTCCAGTTTGGCTTGTCGGGCGCGGTAAGCGGCAACAACTTCCTTAGCAGCTGCTCCTCCTCGGGCTCACGCTGCTGCCGCTTGGGGCATCAACCAGCGACAACCCAGCGGAGGCAAGCAGTTCAGCGTCGAAAGTCTCCCCTCGACCGGTGCCACGGGCTTGATGCCGGGGAGCTTGATAAAGACACCCTCGCCCGGCCTTGGTGGGGCGCCGGTGAGGCTCTTGGTCGGTGGCGTCGGTGGTGGGAGGATCAGCCGGTCGGTCAGCGTCTGGCGCTCCTGCGGCCTCTGGGCGTCGATCGATCGCATGATTCCTCCCGACCTCTGCTGCGGCAGCCTTGGCGGCCTCCTGCGCCCAGCCGGGCCCGTCGGCGCCAGCCTCCTTCTCCATGTTGGCGGCGTCAACATTTTCGCCCATGGCGTCCTCCTCGCGGCGGCTTCAGTCTCCATCGGATCTCGGCAGCGGGATCGATGGTCGTGAAAAGCACAAGTAAAGCAAGTGTTGAAAGAAGAACAAGAGAAAAGAACCCAAGGAGATTCTCAAACAAGAAGGCTACCTGCGGTAGGGTGCATTGCCGCGGCCTCCACCACGGAGGTTGTCGGCGCTGCCCCTTGTCGGAGAGGCTTCCCTTGGGAGGCGTTCCTTGGCGGATAATCCTCCCTTGGTGGCGTGGTTGAAGCAAGCGAAATTTGGGGTGACCTCGGGCCTCTGATGAGGCTGGACCCGGGAGTAACCTCCGGTGCTTCTGATGAGGCTGCTCGATCCTCGTAATTCAACAAGCCGGATATCGGTGTGAAGAAGCACCCAAGCACGCCTAACCATGAAGTATACCAAACACTTCTGGCTGGGGGCTGTCTTTGGGGCTGTTACTGATGAAGGGTTGCGGGTCCGGCAAGGAGTCGGATGTACCCCTGTTGCCACGAAGTCATCTGGGGCGACCCTGTGGAAGTCTTGGCCCTCTTGGCGCCCTCTGACTAGCATCACGAAGGAGAAAGTTGAGAATGAGACGGTCGAGATATAAGAAAAGGCAATAAATCGGAAGATTACAGTAGCAGCGACAAGATCTTACCCTTCCTCTTCTTCCTCGGGCTGAGGCGGAAGATCAAACTCTGCTCAGTAGCGACGGATTGGGGAGAAGAATCCCTCGGGCGCTTGGCGGGTGTAGGGGCGCGACTCGAGAAGAACCCGCGCCCGTCGCCGTGTGGAATAGGCGCTCCAGCAGCTTGATGCTTGCAGCGGTGGAAGCGCGTCAGACCAGCAGCGGCTGTTGGACCGCATGCCCCCGCCACTTCTCCAGTCTTCGGGCGTCTCCTTGGCGGGGCAGCGGGCTCCTCCTGCGACAAGCTACTTGGCGGAGGAGGCGCCCCGGCGAGGCTCGCAGTTCGTTGCCGGACTCGATGCTGCTCCTCTTCACCGACAAACTCTTCTCGGTCGGCAAGGCTTGCCGCCTCGGCCCTCTGTGCCTCCTCGGCAGTGAACCCAAGCGCGTGGCAGTAGCCTCTGCAGCCTCCTCCAACCTTGTGGCGTCTGCGCCATCTCCTTATCGATGGTGCAGCGGGTGAGCCGCCTCTTCTCGTCGGCGCGGACGGCACTTCAACCAAGTTGTCGAAGCTGCTGCACTACGTCGTCGGCGGGCTCACTGCCAAGTTGGAGCGATTCCATGGGAATCGCTGGCAACGATATCAGCGCGGATCTTTGTCAAGCGATGAGTTGTTGCACAAGGCACGACTCCCTCGGCAACATGCACCACCGGGGTTATCGCTTGAGCTTGAACAGCTCCGCAACATGCCGTCAAGCTCCAAGGTAGTGAAATTCCAATTCAGACACAGGCGCAGCCTCATGATATCCTTGGCGTTCTAGAATTCCCAAGCAGGCCTCCCTCTCTCCTGCAAAGGCATGTCTGGCGGCGAAGGAAGTCGCGCCAACTGCCCTACGGTGAGCCCTGCTTGCGGAGGCATAAAATCCTAGTCGTGGCAATCTTCAACTTGTCGTCCTCCGGCGCCAAGTTGCTCCGATCATGCCGCGTACTATGGGGTTTTTTGAGGCGATAAAGGCTGTGGCTCCTCCTCTAAGATCAACACCAGTCAGCTCTCCACTCCTCCCACTTGCTGCGCAACTCTCCGTCAAGATCGCTTCCTTCTTGCCGATCCTAGAGGTCCATGCAATTCCTCCGACAGCGGCTCTCCTCTCTCTCTGTGGGGTGAGAAGTAGTGGCGGAAGAGGCGACATTTGGGTGGACCCGACAAAGTTCTCGCGAGAGTGTGCAGCAGCCAAGAGTGAGGGCGGCGTTGGGGTGAAATCAAGAAAGCGGAGGCCATAGGTGTTCATGACATCACGAAGAATTGAGAAAAAAGCGGCGAGCCCACACGGGAAAAAGTGCGAAGAAGGGGTACCGATGGAGACCTTAGCAGATGTGGCGGCGGAGATGACCCTCGTCTTGGAGTGCGCCCGGGTCACCGTCGACGAAGAGATAATACAGCTCCGCAGCTCCTTCTGTTGTGCGCGGGGATCGAAGAGGGCCCGTTCCTTCCATGGCGCCCATGAGCAGCTGCGCCTCGGCCGATTCCGCCTTTTCCCTTATCGGTCTTGAGCCATAGGGAGTGGTGGTGGAGGAAGCCGACAGCGTTAGTGGCACCGGTGGCAATGGAGGCGGGCGTTGCTCTCTTTGGGCTCGAGAAGAAAGGGGAAGCGGCGGGGTTTACGATGTGACAGCAAGGGCAAGTGGGCGTCACCCTTTGTTCCCCGCTTATAAAGGGAGAGGGCGAGGCGTTCGATTTTCCCATTAAAAAGCCCACGATCTCCCCCGGCGCCCACGTCCGGTGCGTGCCGTTTCGTGGGAGGCGTGGTGGGTCGGGGCAAATAACGGCGTAATCAAGACCACGCGTGCCCGTGCCTTTGTTTTGGGCACTGCCCATGAGCTTAGCGCCGTGTGTGGCCCGAGCCGGGGCCTCACATCGGTGTACTAGAGTAAAGGGTACCCTAGTATCCCGAACTTGTGCCTGAGCAGTTATAGCACCAGCGGCGGGGCTGGCCCGATGACCGCCAAGATCCTCAGCGGCTCCTTTGGAGCCATTCAAAACAAAGTAATCAAGACCCGGCAAGAGGAACTTGCGGGAAGAAATACTCGAGCGCCAAAACAAGGCCCGGCAAGAGGATCTTGCAGGGAAGGCTAGTGGCGCCCGAACCCCTAAGCGACAAGGTTCTGCCGCGGCAAGGTGCTTGCGGGCGGGCGACCTCTCTTCATCTCGCTCCAGCTCACCCGTAGCGTGTCACCAGGGCTCTCCCAATCTCAGCGTGTCGGCGGGCTGTGCAGCCAGCGGGGAGTAGTGACAATGGCGTGACAAGCTACCATCGTGGCAAGCGGGCGCGCCAGCGGTCCTGTTACCTGTTGAGGCGTGAGGCGGGCATTGATGACTCTTGTCCCTTGCCGTCGAGTTAGGTATAGATTCTTGTACCTTTATGCAGGCGGTGTACCAACCTATGTTTTACTATTTTACCCTTATCTACTTGGCATATGTGGTGACCCCTTGTGCCTATAAAAGGAGGCCCAAGTGCAACGTAGAAAGGGTTCGCGCGGTTCGTTCGGTTCGTTCGGTTTGGTTCGTTCGGTTCGGTTCGGTTCGGTTCGGTGCAGCTCCGGCTTAGTTCATCCATGCACACACACACTCAGGCTAGGTCTTGTAGCTCCCATTGCTCCCTAGCAAGAACACAAGATAATCCACAAAGCAGCAGTAGGAGTATTATATCTCCGGAGAGCTCCGAAGCTGGGTAAATCCGCTCGTGTGCATCGCCTCGATCCGCTCTTCATGCAATCTCCGCCCCCCTCCGAACCACAAGGGACCCCGATTCCCGTAGGTGCTCGTGGGACACGGCCAGCTTCTCCCCGACACACCTAGATACTCCAATGTCACCTCAAGTATCCGTGGGCATGATTATACGATATGCATCACACAATCTCAGATTCATCTATTCAACCAACACATAGGACCTCAAAGAGTGCCCCAAAGTTTCTCTGGGAGAATCACGACAAAAGCGTGTGCCAACCCTATGCATAGGTTCCCAATGTCACGAAACCATAAGTTGATCACCAAAACATACATCAAGTGGATCAATAGAATAACCCATTGTCACCACGGTTATCCCATAAGACATACATCAAGTGTTCTCAAATATTTAAAGACTCAATCCGATAACATAACTTCACGGAAACTCAATCCATTACAAGAGAGTAGGGGAGAAGAAACATAAGATACAACTATAATAGCAAAGCTCGCGATACATCAAGATCGTATCACCTCAAGAACACGAGAGAGAGAGAGAGAGAGAGAGATCAAACACATAGCTCTTGGTACATACCCTCAGCCCGGTGAACTACTCCCTCCTCGTCATGGAAGCGCCGGGATGATGAAGGCGGCCACGGTGAGGTTCCCTTCTCCGGCGGTGCGGAACAGGTCCCGATTGGTTTTGGTGGCTATAGAGGCTTGCGGCGGCGGAACTCCCGATCTATCTTCTGTTCGGAAGTTTTACGATCGTAGGTATATATGGGTGCAAAGTGCGTCGGTGGAGCCGGGGGCCCCATGAGGCAGAGCGCGCCCCCACCCTCGTGGCCAGCTCCGTATCTTGACGTAGAGTCAAGTCTATCTGGTGGCTTTCCTTCCAACAATAACTTCTCTTGTTGATTTCGTTCGTTTGACTCCGTCGATATTCCTTTTCCTCTAAACTTTGAAATAGGCATAAAACATCAAATCTGGGCTGGGCCTTGGTTAATAGGTTAGTCCCAAAATAATATAAAAGTGGATAATAAAGCCCAGTATTGCCCAAAACAGTAGATAATATAGCATGGAGCAATCAAAAATTATAGATCGTTGGAGCGTATCAAGCATCTAAGCTTAATTCTGGTCGTCCTCGGTAGGTAAATGATAAAAGATAATTTTTGATGTGGGGTGCTACTTGGCATAATTTCAATGTAAATCTTCTTAATTGTGGTATGAATATTCAGATCCATAAGATTCAAGACAAAAGTTCATATTGACATAAAAATAATAATACTTCAAGCATACTAACAAAGCAATTATGTCTTCTCAAAATAACATGGCCAAAGAAAGTTATCCCTACAAAATCATATAGTGCAGCTATGCTCTATCTTCACCACACAAAATATTTAAATCATGCACAACCCGATGACAAGCCAAGCAATTGTTTCATACTTTTGACATTCTCAAAACTTTTCAATCTTCACGCAATACATGGCGTGAGCCATGGACATTGCACTATAGGTGGAATAGAATGGTGGTTGTGGAGAAGACAAAAAGGAGAAGATAGTCTCACATCAACTAGGCGTATCAACGGGCTATGGAGATGCCCATCAATAGATATCAATGTGAGTGAGTAGGGATTGCCATGCAACGGATGCACTAGAGCTATAAGTATGTGAAAGCTCAACAAAAGAAACTAAGTGGGTGTGCATCCAACTCGCTTGCTCAAGAGGACCTAGGGCATTTTGAGGAAGCCCATCACTGGAATATACAAGCCAAGTTCTATAATGAAAAATTCCCACTAGTATATGAAAGTGACAACATAGGAGACTCTCTATCATGAAGATCATGGTGCTACTTTGAAGCACAAGTGTGGTAAAATGATAGTAACATTGTCCCTTCTCTCTTTTTCTCTCATTTTTTATTTTTTTATTTGGGCTTATCCTTTTTTATGGCCTCTTTTTTTTCTTTTATTTTTTTTATTTTCTTTTTTTTCTTTTCTTTTTTTTCGTCCGGAGTCTCATCCCGACTTGTGGGGGAATCATAGTCTCCATCATCCTTTCCTCACTGGGACAATGCTCTAATAATGATGATCATCACACTTTTATTTACTTACAACTCAAAATTACAACTCAATACTTAGAACAAAATATGACTCTATATGAATGCCTCCGTGATGTCTGCAGGATATGCAATGAATCATGGCGACATGTATGAAAGAATTATGAATGGTGGCTTTGCCACAAATACATATCAACTACATGATCATGCTAGCAATATGACAATTATGGGTGTGTCATAATAAGCGGAGCAGTGGAAAGTTGCATGGCAATATATCTCGAATGGCTATGGAAATGCCATGACAGGTAGGTATGGTGGCTGTTTTGAGGAAGGATATGGTGGGTGTATGATACCGGCGAAAGGTGTGTGGTATTAGAGATGCTAGCAATGGTGGAAGGATGGGGAAAGTGCGTATAATCCATGGACTCAACATTAGTCATGAAGAACTCATATACTTATTGCAAAAATCTAGAAGTTATCAAAGCAAAGCATTACGCGCATGCTCCTAGGGGGATAGATTGGTAGGAAAAGACCATCGCTCGTCCCCGACCGCCACTCATAAGGAAGACAATCAATAAATAAGTCATGCTCCGTCTTCATCACATAACGGTTCACCATACATGAATGCTACGGGAATCACAAACTTTAACACAAGTATTTCTCAAATTCACAACTACTCAACTAGCATGATTCTAATATCACCATCTTCATATCTCAAAACAATTATCAAGCATCAAACTTCTCATAGTATTCAACACACTCATAAGAATTCTTACAAATCTTGTATGCTTAGCATATTAGGATTATTTAAGCAAATTACCATGCTATTTAAGACTCTCAAAATAATATAAGTGAAGCATGAGAGTTCATCTATTTCTTCAAAATAAAACCACCATTGTGCTCTAAAAGATATAAGTGAAGCACTAGAGCAAACAACAAACTACTCTGAAAGATATAAGTGAAGATCAATGAGTAGTCGAATAATTATACAACTATGTGAAGACTCTCTAACATTTAAGAATTTCAGATCTTGGTATTGTATTCAAACAGCAAGCAAAACAAAATAAAATGACATTGCAAGGATAGCACAACTCATGTGAAAAAGCAAAAACTTAGGCTCAACCGATACTAACCGATAGTTGTTGAAGAAGAAAGGTGGGATGCCTACCGGGGCATCCCCAAGCTTAGATGCTTGAGACTTCTTGAAATATTATCTTGGGGTGCCTTGGGCATCCCCAAGCTTGAACTTTTGTGTCTCCTTAATTCCTCTCATATCATGGTTTCTCTTTTTATCAAAAGCTTCATTCACAACAAACTCAACAAGAACTCGTGAGATAGGTTAGTATAAACCAATGCAAAACCTTATCATTTCCTACTGTAACAAATCACTAAAATTATTATTCAACATGGCATACTAAATGCCTCTACATATTTATTACTCCTATCCTCAAATAGAATCATTAAACAAGCAAACATATGCAAACAATGCAAACATAACAACAATCTGCCAAAACAATATAGTCTATGAAGAATGCAAGAGTATTAATACTTCCTTAACTCCAAAATTATGAACTAAAATTCCCACTGTAATAAATTTATCAGAGCTCAATATGCAAAAAGATTCAACATTATAACACTCTCTGACTTTTCTAGGAATTTTTGCAACAGCGATAAACTTTCTGTTTTCAAACAGCAACATGTATACTAGCAAAATAAGCATGGCAAAGGCTATCCTTGACTTTTTATTGAAACTAAAGATGCAAAACATTATTATAAATAACAGCAAGCAAATACTAACAAGAGAAAATGGCGCTCCAAGCAAAACACATATGATGTGGTGAATAAAAATATAGCTCAAGTAAAGTTACCGATGAGCGAAGGCGAAAGAGGGATGCCTTCAGGGCATCCCCAAGCAAACTCTTGGTTATCCTTGAATATTACCTTGGGGTGCCTTGGGAATCCCCAAGCTTAGGCTCTTGCCACTCCTTATTCCATAGTTCATCGAATCTTTACCCAAAACTTGAAAACTTCACAACACAAAACAAAACACCACTTCAAGGTACTGTAATGAACTCATTCTTTATTTATATTGGTGTTAAACCTACTGTATTCCAACTTCTCTATGGTTTATAAACTATTTTACTACCCATAGATTCATCAAAATAAGCAAACAACACACGAAAAACAGAATTTGTCAAAAACAGAATAATCTGTAGTAATCTGTATCAAACGTATACTTCTGGAACTCAAAAAATTCGAAAATAAATTGGTGGACCTGAGGAATTTGTCTAGCAATCATCTGCAAAAATAATCAACTAAATAGCACTCTCCAGTAAAAATTTCTAGCTAATCTCGTGAGCGCTAAAGTTTCTGTTTTTACAACATGATCATAAAGACTTCACCCAAGTCTTCCCAAAGGTTCTACTTGGCACAAATACTAATTAAAACACAAAACTTCATCTAAACAGAAGCTAGATGGATTATTTATTCCTAAACAGGACCAAAAAGCAAGAAACAAAAATAAATTGGGTTGCCTCCCAACAAGCGCTAACGTTTAACGCCCCTAGCCAGGCATGATGATTTCAATGATGCTCACAAAAAGATAAGAATTGAAACATAAAGAGAGCATCATGAAGAATATGAATAGCACATTTAAGCCTAACCCACTTCCTATGCATAGGGATTTTATGAGCAAACAACTTATGGGAACAATAATCAACTAGCATAGGAGGGTAACTAAACATAGCTTCAAGATTTTAACACATAGAGAGAAACTTGACATTATTGCAATTCCTACAAGCATATATTCCTCCCTCATAATAATTTTCAGTAGCATCATGAATGAATTTAACAATATAACCAGCACCTAAAGCATTCTTTTCATGATCTACAAACATAGAAAATTTACTACTCTCCACATAAGCAAATTTCTTCTCATGAATAGTAGTGGGATCAAACTCAATAAAATAACTATCATGTGATTGAAAATTAAGATCAAGATGACAAGTTTCATGGTTATCATTATTCTTTAAAGCATACATGTCATCACAATAATCATCATAGATAGGAGGCATGCTTTCATCATAGTAAATTTGCTCATCAAAGCTTGGGGGACAAAAAATATCATCTTCATCAAACATAGCTTCCCCAAGCTTGTGGCTTTGCATATCATTAGCATCATGGATATTCAAGGAATTCATACTAACAACATTGCAATCATGCTCATCATTCAAAGATTTAGTGCGAAACATTTTAATACATTCTTCTTATAGCACTTGAGCACAATTTTCCTTTCCATCATTTTCACGAAAGATATTAAAAATATGAAGCGTATGAGACAAACTCAATTCCAATTTTTGGTAGTTTACTTATATAAACTAAACTAGTGCTAAAACAAGAAACAAAAAGATTCGATTGCAAGATCTAAAGATATACCTTCAAGCACTCACCTCCCGACAGCGGCGCCATAAAAAAGCTTGATGTCTACTACACAACCTTCTTCTTGTAGGCGTTGTTGGTCCTACAAGTGCACAGGTTTGTGGGGCGGTGTAAATTTCCCTCAAGTGGATGACCTAAGGTTTATCAATCCGTAGGAGGCGTGGGATGAAGATGGTCTCTCTCAAACAACCCTGCAACCAAATAACAAAGAGTCTCTTGTGTCCCCAACACACCCAATCACTACAAAAAAAGACACATCCGTGACATTTTGGGCGAGCAATTTTTTCTGTCATACATATGACACTTCTATGGCGATAATTGTGACAAAACCGGTATCATCATAGATGTGGTGGGCTCCTACTTCTATGACAAAAATCATGACGAGAAAATGGGATTTTCGTCCGGCGGGCGGAGGCAGCTGCATGACATTCTTTGGGCCGTCCATGGCGGAAAAACCGTGGTAGAAGCGAGGGAGGAAAATTTGAGGAGTTGCGGTTCACGATGGGAGGTCGGGGCGAGTGATGCAGCGTTTCTCTCGTACTTACAGCGTGTGTGCAAGCGTTGGCTCTAACTAAAGCCGAGCAAGGCGTTGGGCTCTAGCGAACCCGAGCAATTGCTGCGAACTCTGGCGTTCTTGAACCCGGCGATCGATCGATGGCTGATTAGCGAACCCGATGGGCGATTCCTTTGCTCTGCTGCTAAGCTGAAGTCGATCAATGCTGCCTCGGCATGAGCGATTGGCGTTGCGGCGGGGGGGTTGGATGAGCGGTGGCGATGGCGTTGCCTCTGGATGAACAGGAACCAGCGGTGTGGAAGGCTGGATGAGCGATGAAGCGGTGGAGGGTGGCCGTGGAGGGTGGTTGAGCAGGGACCTCGTGGTGTGGAGGCTGGATGAGCGATGAGCGGCGGAGGGTGCCCGTGGAGGGTGGTTGAGCGATGGCCGATGGAGTAGCGTGCGGTGGAGGCTGGATGAGCGAGGAGCCGTGGAGGTGGAGGAGGTTGCGGTGGCCGTGGAGGCTGGAGGAGGTCGGCGGTGGAGATGAACGACATCCGTGGAGTCCCGTTTGTGGTATGCCACACCCTCACCCCGTGGCGCTCCAACTCAAGTCCGATTCATCCGTTTTGCGATCGCCACACCCCTCCGATTAACGGGACCCCGTTTGACCGTGGGAGGTCCGTTTCCTCCGTTTGCGATGCCCGAGGCCCTCGATCAACAAGACCCGTTTGACCGTGGGAGGTCCATTTCCTCTGTTTTATAGTGCGCGAGACCCCTCGATGAACGGGATCCCGTTTCGAACGTGGCCGGTCGAACACAAGGCCGTTTCCTCCGTTGTGCGGTACGCTAGGCCTCGTTTCCATCGCTTGTTCCGTCCAAGCCCTCCCGGTGAACACGACCATGCATTCCGTTCCGACCGATCCGGTTGGCTCCCACGCGTTTCGTTGCCTCCCGATGAATACACGACGCATTCCGTTGCCTCCCCATGAACACGACGACGATGATGTTTCTCCGTTCCGACCCAGCCATGTACGTATGCGCGACTAGGCGTTGAGACCCTGCCGTATGTATATGCGTGGCGTATTTTCTTTCTTGCACCCTACGCGCTATGCGTGCGTTATGCGTGCGGCGCCTCTGAACCGGTATATGCATTATCGTTCGCGACCAGAATGACAGCGCTTCGTGCGCTTGACCAGGTGGGTCCCGATTATCGAGCACTTCCTTACTGCGAAGATGTAGCTGGTGGGTCCCAGCGGTCGAGAACCGTCGTTTTGTTTTTTGCGGGCGCACTTCCTTGCGTGCGAAGATGTAGCTGGTGGGTCCGGCGGTCGAAGCGAATCATTTTTTGGACGCACTTCCTTGCGTGCGAAGATGTGGCTAGTGGGTCCCGGCGATCGAGAAGCGTTTTTTAGCGAAATCGGTGGCCCATCCGATGGGTCCCCGCTGTCGGTGGAGGAATAATTATTTTGCGGCGTAATAAGGAGGCACTTCCTTGCGGCTGCCGTGGACCGGTGTCGACCTCTCCACGCATAGTACTCTTAGATGGAAGTCGATTCGTTGACCACATTGACCACGCGGCGTCGAGAGCACCACGGCGGTGGGCGGCGGCGAGGCCTAGGAAGGGACGACGGCGAGCGAGGAAAAGGCAGCGGTGGATGCCCGCGCGAGAGAATCGAGGTGAGGCTGCCGTCGCGAGAATAACGGGGGTGTGGGTGAGTAGAGGATGGCTGCCAGCGGTGGGAGTAGTAGAGGCGGTGAGGCCTCTGCGGCATCCTGACCCCCGACCACGGGAGGCGAGAACCGCAGCAGCACGACCGGCGCTGCTTTGGTAATTTGGAACCACGAGACCGGAGGTTCAAGAAGCACTACAGCCGTTGGATGGACATCGTCTGAGTCCTTTGGAGCTAGAGTCGTTCATATATACTAAGTTGACAAATCCCTCGTCCCGTAAACTTAGTAGGCCCACAAGTCAGCCTCCACCAAGGTGAGTCCCGGCTAGCGGGGGTATTCATTTTTTGTGCGTAATAAGGAGGCATTTCCGGTGGGTCGAGAGATGACAGCGGGAGAGCGTTTTTCATGAAATCTGAGACCCTTCGGTGGGTCCCAGCTATTAGGTGGAGGAATCATTATTTTGCGTAATAAGGAGGCATTTTCTGTGTGGGCCCCTCTGTCGGCCTCTTGAGATGGCTGTTGTTTGTTGACCATGTTGACCTTGCCTCGCCGAGAAGCACAAACCACGATGGGCGGCGGGGCCGGAAAGAACCACGGGCCGTGAAGCCACCATGCGGATGCCTGAGGGAGGGAGCAATGGCCTGGTCGGCTGCTGGGGTGGTGACGTCATAGGAAAATAACGGGATGTGTGGGTGGTTAGAGGATGGCTGGCGGCCTGACCCGATACGGGAGGAGGAAGCGAGCAGTCCCTTGGCGCTGGTTTGGTAATTTGGAGCGGGAAGATCGAGAGATTGAAGAAGCACGGCGGCCATTGGATGGACATCCAACGATCCTTTGTTGTGTGTTGACTAAGTTGACAAAGCCTTGCGTCTGCGTCAAAAAAAAATTAGGACAGCGTCATCGTCAACCTAGTAGGCCCAGTCAGCCTCCAAATCTGTGGAAAACAGACATACAGCCCATTAGCCATTATTTTCAATAATTTACAGCCCATTTGCTAATTCTTAAGGATATTTGAAGCTCATATTCTTTTTATTAGCATTCTGGACCACATATTACAGGCCTTTGCTAAAAAATCAACAAAATTTTGCATATTTCGGTGGGGTCCGAACTCTTTTAATCACGAAATTTTGAGTCACGTTAAAATAGTTTTCAAAAATTATATCGAAATAAAATTCAAAAACAATTCTCCATAAAAAATGAATGAAATTTAGAATCTTAACTAGCAAGATGCCGTTCGTTACGAAACATGAAGATGCATTTGTATGAGTAGTTTATCTTGTGGGTGAAAATATGATATTTTAATGTAATTGCCAGTTGGCTTTGGTTTTATAAGAGTAGAGTAGAAATCCTGAAAAAATGATATTTTAATGCAATTGCGGTTGGCTTTGGTTTAAAATTTACAGCCCTTTTCTTACAACTTATAGCCCGTTTTCTAGGGAAGCCCATTTCTTATCCTCCTTGTCTTGAAAGATTTGCAGCCAATGAGGGGTGAGAAAAGCAAGTAGGCCTCGTTTTGGTATTCTCCAAAAAAAGAACAGCTAGCCAATTTCAGAGAAGAAAAAAATATCAACTGGGCTCGTCATGTGCTTAATAAAAGCGTAAGCGTGGGCTAGGCAGACCCTGACCCCTGCTGTGCAGTTGAGCTCCATCTCTGGCTGAAAAACAACTTGGCGAGCTCTTTGGGTCCCTGGTGTTATCCGCTCGTTGTGTAATTTTCTCGTTTATTGACTACATTGACAATGGCGTGGAACCTAGTTGTCAAACAATTAGGAGGAAGTATTGTTTTGGCTTGTAATAACGAGGCACACCTTGCGAAATCTAATGACCTGGTGGGTCTCTCTTGTCGACCTCTCACGTCAGTCATCTCTGATTCCTCTTGGTTGTTGACAATGTTGACAACACCAGGGCGGCGGCGAGCACTGTGAGCTAACCAAAGCGGAGAAGCAGCGGAAGGCCTCGGGCCAGGAGCGAGCAGCAGCCATGAAAGATCGGCGGTGTAGTGGCGGGTGGAGAATCTGAGGGCAACAACATGCAAGTCAAGCATACAAATGGTACAAAAAGCCCAAGGATTAATTGTTCATCAAATTTTTAGACAAAACCAGATTGAACATAGCGGTAACATCTAACCCAACCACTCTTTTTTGCAGACACAAACAAATGTATCGGTCTGATCCATAAAATCAACATCCTGTGCAAAAAAAATAATTTTAGGATGTCTACAACTTGTTGTAAATAGAAGCCGAGAACGTTTAGAAGCCCATTTGTCCACCTGAAACTTCTTTTTTTGCTGTTCAACATGTTCGTCCATGAGAAATCTCTTGCTGTAAAAATTAAGCCTCATGGACAATAGTAACCTCGCATTCAACAGGAAGAATGTGACAAAGCTTTTGTTTGCCTGGTTGGATGCATATTGTCCCATCATTATTGTCCTCAAACAAATGTCATGAGAACTGAGAAAATCCTTGTGCTTATTCATAGCGATTGGTTATATGTTTTTGTCCATGTGGTTCGCCTAAGTAGACATGAAGATTGAAAACAGTTAAGGTGTGAAAAAAGAGTATGTCGAAAAGCGACAGCTGAATAGTTAATTCTAGTACAATATATCACGGGCTTTCAATGTGCATGAAATCATCACCTCTATGTATAAATTCTCCGGAGATCGAAAGAATCACAGCAAGCCAATAGTTATGTCGAGATCAAAACTATACATTATGATATATATGATCTTGGCAGAATCCAGCAGACATTGATAGGCTATCAATGGGCGAACTCTTCATTGAGCATATAACATAATATTAGTACCCAAAGTGTACTCCAATATGATATAAAACTTATGCGCATTAATGAAAATGCAGCATATGATTACAAATGTTTAGTTGATAATATCACGGTACCTGAAAAGTGAGGCCAAACACCAACTCCTTGTGATTATTAAGCGGGTCACGAATTACACCCAAGGTCTGCGGTTTGGTAGCGAGGCGACAATTATTTGACGGTGTATAACAATTATGAAGGAGCAACCTTTCAAGTGAAGGGCATCTTCGATGATGAGCTCTGTCCTTCAAAACAAATTTCAATGCTTTTAAGGTGGCGAATTTATTTGGAGACAAGCGATACGATTTCTATTCCCAAAACAATCAGCATAGCGCTCGAGGCAGAGCAACTAGAGTGGATGATCTTTGTCGGTGAGGCCTCCGACGGATAAACCACCTGGCGAAAGTTTTTTAGCGGTGGAATTGAAGCATTTGTACCAGATCGTCGGTAGATGGCACGGCGAAGGTGGCGGTGTGGAGAGAGGAGGAAAACCGCGAGATGGACAACGGTGGTGTGGGCACGAATTCTTGGTATGTTAGTGGTATGAAACTTTCGTGGTAATGGTAGAACTCAAACTGCTGGAGTTTTCGAATTCGGGGATGTCGATAGCGTCCACCTTGCGGGTATGGACAACAGGTAGCTTGTCGGGATGTAGAGGCATTGAGCAGGGCCTGCTGGTGAGAAGAGGCGATGGCTCGATGAGATCAAATTCAGGAAGGACGGATGTCGGCGGCGATCGAGATTGAGGCGTGATGCGCCATAGAAGCGCCACCGAGTTGAGAGGACTTGTGTGCGGCAGCAATCCTTGGTGGGGAGAAGCGAGATGATCTCCTCAAGGATGGCGTCTGGGAGATCGCTGATCACGGTCCACGGACATTCTATAGGTTCCTCGGATCCGGGTTGGGGGGCTCGCGCTTCTCCCAGCTCTACAGTCTGGGATCTACAACCGGCGTCGCCATTGGCGAGCCTCATCTTCTTGGCGTTGGGGCCAGCCGACTCCATTTTCCTTGTGGGCGTCGCGCCGAGCTCACGGGTTTGAGCGAGTAGCAGAGAGCGAGCCTAGTGGCGGTGCGAGTGGGGAAGAAGGAGGCTGGGGATTTACGTAGGAGTGGAAGAAGAGGAGCATGTGTTTTCTGCAGTGAGGAAGAAGGTGAGAGGGCTTTTACGGGCCAGTGAGGAAGATTGGGGCGGGGGTGGGTGGGGAGGCAGGCGGGAGGCGAGCTGTTCGTGTTTATAAGGCACGCTGCACTAACTACTCGCTTTTTCCAGAACCGCTCTCTTGTTTTGCTTTCTTTGCATGGTGGCCATGCATGCAGGATGCATGTGCCCATGACCCTTGCATGCGCTGGTTTGTTACTAGGCCTATTTAATAGGGTGGTTATGGAGTAAATTAAGGAGATTTATTTTCTCGTGTGCATCCACCAAATTAGAGGATGCGATCTTTGGATCTGAACACTCACATTAAACTAACATTGGAAGAACAAAGGTTCAGCATGTCTATGCATCTCAATTATTCACCATACTATAACCAATATACAAAACTGTGAGAAGGTGTGGAAATAAAGAAAATCGGTCGATGCTTCTACGAGCAAAGGGCCTCCCTAGCATGCGCATTAATTTCTGGGCATGCTTGTTTCTTCTCAATGTTGCGAGCACTTTGAGCATGTTGGCAACTCACAGCTATCTAGCTGCCTCATCTTGCAATTGATCTTGACACATTTGCAGCAAACACATGAGGCAATAGAGATGACTCAACATGGGTCCATATTGTGCAGTTCCCCTGATATCCTATTCATTGTCCTGAATCTGAAAAGATAAGAAAATAGTAGCTATACTTAAATGGTGTTGCAAAACAGTAGCACATATCAATAGCTCGGCATGACAAAACACGGTCATCTGGATGAAGGGATCTTGACCTGCTGAGGAAGATTACATATAATTTCATAAGTCCTTGGTTGATTTCCACCTTGGCTGCCTTGCTTGTTTGCTCCTCCGGACATGACAGGATCGTTTTACCTTTGCATTCAACAAGTCAGCGTCTGAATAAGCTAATTTCATCTTGCGGTGGTCATTGTACCTAATTCTGAATGTAGGAATACTTGGAGCACCATGAGGTTAGGTGACAGCGGTAGATGCAGCCATATAAATTTTGTGCGGTGCTACCAAAATTGAGGTTTGAATCCTTCCGTTATAGAATTCTTCTTGAAGTTGGTAGAATGTGATGACTTGTTCTTTGCATCAAACTTCCCTTTCCCTGAGATTTGTTCTTGTTGTTTTGGGGCTGGTTGGGCTGGAAGTTCTTCTCGTGTACCATGTGGGCACTAGAAGCTCCTCGGCGACCGAGCACGTGTGTCTTTGCTCTCGCCTTCTCCTCAAAATCAAGAGTGCTAATGAGATCCAAAACAGAAAACTCATGTCTCTTGTTTTTTGAGAAGTAGCAAAATCGTTCCACGAAGGTGGAAGCTTGGCAATGATGGTCCCAACAACAAATTTGTCAAGCAACACACACTTAAAGTACTCAAGTTCCTTAGGGAGTATTTGTATCTCATGAGTCTGCTGAACAACAGGCGCTCATCAGTCATCTTGTAGTCACACAATTGCTCCATGGCGTACAACTTCGTTGCGGTGCCGAGGGCCCAAGCGTGGCCTCGGCGCAGCCCACATGTCTTTGCATTTGTCAAACAACATATCTGAATCCACAATGGAATCGTCAAGAACACTCAGCAAAGGCGGCTTTGAAGAGGTATCCATGTTCGAAAAGCTTCCTGCTGTGTAGGATTAAGACCGCCCTCGGGCTTACCCTTAGTGGCGTCATAGCAGCACATGATCTGAAACCAATATACTGCTCTTGTCGCCACCTTTTATATTGCACCCCTTAAAAGTAGGCGGCTTCAAAAGCGCAGCAAAACAACTTCGGAGTAAATTTCCTGTGATCAGGTTTTTGGATTGGATTGTTGAATATATGAGCAATTTAGTATGAGATTTAATCCGAATCAGCAATAAATAGATCATGGCGACAATTGCAAACATCAAAGTAATGATCGGGCTAAACCAGGAGGACAGAATCACATCTTTGTCAGATGGGAAGCGAACCGATGTGGTTGATGTTGTCACTTATGTCGTTGATGAAGAGGTTACGAGGTCGGGGAAGAAGGCTGTCGTTGAGGTAAATCGTTGGCAGCGATCCACAGTCGCTCCCCAAAACCTGATCGCCCCTCTCCGTCAGGATCACGAAAGGCGGGGTTGGAGGATTGTTGTCCCTTCTCATGGTGGTGCCGGAAGGAGGCTGGAGAAGAATTGCGTGGCGGCGCTAAAATCTGGAGCAGTCTTGAAACCATATGATCTGATGCGGCTAGGGTAGAGCATGTCGGTCGGAGTATAATAGTAGGCCTTTGGCCCCAAACCCCACGTCCAAGTCAATAATAGCTCAAAAAAGTCAATAATAGCCCACCAAGATTGTCTCAAAAAAAGCAGAGTAATTAAAAGTCAGTTAGTCCCTTTAGTATAAATACAATATCATTAATAATGGCCCCACCTTTTGTCTCACAAAGTAGAGTATGTTGGAGTACAACCGGCTACGTTTACAATCCGCTTCTCTTCTCTCTCCTTCATCTAAGCACAAATACTATATTTAAGTCCTTATAGCCTGCTTATGTCATCTAATTATAGTAGTACTTGCTCTAAAAGTTACTATCCTTGTGTAGTCTGAAATGTCAGGCGTGCGTGGTGGTGCCCTCGGTCGTGGCGCCTTCAGCAGCGAGCGATGAGAGTCGCGTCATACTGACTTGCCATCAATGTGGGCGGCGGGCTCGGTGGCGCCCAGGCGGGAAGCAGCAGGGAGGAGGGTTTTGTTGGGCCAAGAAGGTGAGAAGCCAACTTGGGATCGGTCCGGACGGGGAAATATCATGTGCTCCCATACTCTGCATATGACACTAGTGTATGTTACTACTCCCTCCTTTCCGGTTTATAGAGATGTTTAGAGTAACATAGTAATATGTTACAGTACAAGTTACTCCCCACTATGACCAGCCTTGGCCTCTCCCAATGCTCCACCATGTATAGCTGCTAAGCCTTCCACGTAGGCATAGAATATGATGTGGCACCAATAAACTAAGCACCTATGCATTGAACACTTGAGTTACTAAGCCATTTAATGCACTTAGCACCTCATCTAAAGAGCATTAATAGTATAGCCAGTTGTTGGCTATAAGCCTACAACCCATCTTATAGTCAACATGTACTACAAAGTGCCTAGGAGCACGTGCTAGAGCTGGCTCTTCACGAAGAGCCGCAACTTCTCTCTCCTCTTCTCTTTCCTCCAACTAAGCGAGAAATATCTGTCTTTGTTTATTCCTTATAGCCCGCTAACTCAGCTCTATTGTACTTGCTCTAAGCACATCTAAGCACTTGCTAGAACCCCTTGACCGTGGACCTTGGCGGTGTCGTCACCTTGTGTCTCATAATTTTCCTCGTCATCATCAGGTCCTAGAAGATCTCACCCACATCATCATTAGCATGCAACGCCTTGATAGACAACGTCTTGCGAGAAGGAGTAGAAGCGGCGAGGGCGCACCACCACCACGTCGTGGGCACCGTATGTGCTCGTGTGCGTGCAACATGCGTGTTTTCCATCGGTGCTAGCTCTAAGGCCGAGGTTGCGGTCGTCTTCGTCTCCGACTAGTAGTTGAGCAGCAGCGGCAAAGAGGTGCTGCAAGAGATGCGTATCGCCGTTGCGTGTGAGCTTCGCCGTATACTGACGAACCGGACGTCGCCCGCGGATGGCGCTGCGCCTCCATGTAGCCAGTGTGTGTGCATGCATGTGTTATTCACGTGCCGCTGCGGCGGCGTGTGTGCATGCACGTCTTGTGTACGTCGTTGTGTGCTCCATGTTGTGCGTGTATGTGCATGAGTTGGATCGGATGGAGTTAGTGCGTTAAGCTTGTGTACATATTTTAGAGTGTAGATTCACTCATTTTATTTAGTATGTAGTCCCTTATTGAAATATCTAAAAGACTTATATTTGGGAGCGGAGGAGTATAAAACATCTTCAACTTAGCATCTGATGTACCATTTCTAGTGGTTAGCGAAAAGTTCATGTCATTTTAGTTGTTTATAGGTGGGCGGCGGCAAAAAGCGGGAAAAGCGCAAGGTTCCTTGCGGGCGCTCCACCATGAGGTTCCTTGCTCCTCCTCGGTCGTCGGGAATCTATGCTCTTCAACTCTTTTCTTTTCGTGAGCTTTGTTCATCCTTTTCCCAAAGCGAGACATCTAGCATCAAGGTGCACGTGTCATGCAAGAAAATGGAATAATCGAGATAAGCGATGCGTAAGTGAGTCGTCTTGGGGAGGCGGAAACCCTTTTCGTAAGTGAGTCATGCACTTGATGGCACCTCATAATATTTTTCTCCTCGATGGCACGTGAATAGTGCGTACTCAACTTGACGAACGCGGGATGGTAGCAATGACATGGTCAGCCCTATTTTGGAAAATCGTACTACTAGTAAATAACTTTGATGTGTCCGTCAACTTCATGAGCGCGAGAAGCTTGATTCGCCTTCTCCCTACGCCAGCAGCTTGCGGTGGCTCATGACCTGAGAGAAACTTTTGCCTAGCGGTGGGCGTGCAGCAGTTCATTTGGTGTCAGTTGCGGAAGCACTCTTGTAGAACCATCGACTTAGGAAGAAGCGAAGAGCCAAGCGCAAGGTCACCTACTAACCTTAGGCTAGGCGTAGTGGGAGTAACATAAGTAGAGAGTACCTCCTTTTTTATTCTAGAAACAACCACCGCGAATATCAAGGTGCTGGTTCGTAGAACAAATTTCCTGCGATCCGTGCTCGGCCTCCTCTATCTCTCTTCTCAGCCAGCCAGTGACGGCCTTGGAGCCCATCGTCTGTTTTCTCACATGCGGCCCCACATGTCGGTGAAAGCATAAGAGGACCCTGAACCTACATCTTTCACCTCGGCGTCTTTGGTGATGAAAAACAAATCAAGAAAGATCTTGGTGGCGCTTTTGGAGTTACTCAAGAGTAGTAAGATTCTATTCTGTTTAACCCAAGATGCATCTCGTGGCTTCAACTTATCAACTACCACTCTATTTTATTTCATGACACGACCTGGATCTTTGGATGTCCCACGTGTCGGCAAAAGGAGGAAGAACCCGACCAAATCTTCGGTTGTGCTCTCGGATTAGACTAGTTGTGCTAACTTAAAAAAAATTATAGTGTACTCCCTCCGTTCCAAAATACTTGACTTCCATTTGTCCAAAAATGGATGTGCCTATATACTAAAACATGTCTAGGCACATATGTATTTGACAAATACTACCTCCGCCCGGGTTTATTGGTCCCCATTATATTTCGTGCCAAATTTTGACCATAGATTAAACTAACAAAATGTTTACGCATGTCACCAAACATTATATTTTTGAAAACTATGTTCAAATCTGAATCCAATGAGATAATTTTTCTTGACATGCATTAACATTTTCTTAGTTAAATCTTTAGTCAAAATTTGACACAAACTACAAAGGGACCTATAAACCGGGACGGAGAGGTAGTAGAATGGAGGAGTAGAATGGATGCAAGTTTTGTATTGGGAAGAAGAGTACATCCATATATTGATAGCGTTGGAGTTGGCCTTACAAGTGGGATGCAATTGAGAAACCGACTATCGGCAAACCCCACCTTGCTTGTGTATGATGGCTGAGTTAGAGAAAGCGATGAGGTTGAAGAGATTGCTCTATACGGACTCCAAGAAATATGGTGTCGGATGGAAGTCGTCTTTGGTGGCGTGTGCCGTACTCACGGGCGTGAATGCTTGTTCTAGCCCATGCCACCCTACTACTCCTACTACTTACTATATAGTACTACTAGTATTGAGGATTAGAGGTGCTGGATTCGTGGTACAATATGGCTCTGATAAAAACACCCTCACGGCCTTGAAGCATGTGAAGCTAGTACAAATAGTGTACTACTATTGTTGATGATTGGCCTCATCCGATAACCTATTGCAATGCGTACAATTATGTATTAGGAAAATATTTTTTGCCTCGTCGCACCACTCACTCACGAAGCAACTCGAAAGCCATTCATAAATTTAGTAAGTTTATCACAGGCATATCATTTTATTACATACAACAGGTCATCAACCCACATCGACAACGAGGATACATTATAAATACTAAAGTTTTCACCACACAACAAATAACAAGCAATGAAATGAACTTCAACTCAACCATTCCTCGGCGTTGGAAGCGCTTGCTTTGAACCACAAGTGATTCCTTTGGGACGGGGCATCTATTATCGATCTCGAGACCAGCAGGACTGATCATCGGGCTGAAGCGGCCTACTATATCGATGCAGGGTGAGGAACCACGCTAATGTCCGAGGTATGAACACGGTTGCTTCTCATAAATGGTGCTATGAAAGTGCAACTATCCTAGGTGGTTTGGTAATTCATAACAACATATAGCTCATTGAGCTAATACTATTCAAGACAAATATTTCAGGAAAGCTCAATGAATGGCATGGCATGGATGATGAAAGTGGATCCCTCAAAATATTAAGGACAAAGGATTGGCTCAAGCTCAAAAGCTCAAGACTCTACATTTTACATTTTAGTGATCCAAGATCACATTGAGTCTATAGGAAAAGCCAATACTATCAAGAAGGGATGAGGTGTTGCTTAATGAGCCTTTTGCTCCATGTGCTTAGTGATATGCTCCAAAACCCTCCACTACTTTCTCACATCCACATATGACCTAAACCCAAAGTCAAACTCGGCCCTACCGATTCTTTCTATCCGGCGCCACGAGTTCGGATGTCATAGCCATTGCCACAAACCCTAGGCAAATCGGTTTCACCGATAGGGATCTCGGTCTCACCGAGATGGGATTATAATCTCTCTGTTTCCCTTAGTAACGTTTGGTCTCACGAAGTGGCGAATCGGTCCCACCGAGATTACAATGTAAACTCTCTGTTTCCCTTTTGTAACTTTTGGTCTCACGAAAAGCAAATCGGTCCCACGAGTTTACGACCAACTCTCTGGTTAGCTAATTACCAAATTCGGTCTCACCGAGTTTGTATGTCGGTCTCACCGAGATTACGTTATGCCTAACCTAACCATATCGGTCCTACCGAGATGCATGTCGATCCACGAAAACCCTAACGGTCACTAGGTTTACTAAATCGGTCCGACCGAGTTTGATGATTCGGTCCCACGAGTTTGGTAAATTGTGTGTAATGGTTAGATTTTGTGTGGAGGCTATATACCCTCCACCTCCTCTTCATTCGTGGGAGAGCCATCAGAACAAACCTACACTTCCAACTTACCAGTTACGAGAGAGAACCACCTACTCATGTGTTGAGGCCAAGATATTCCATTCCAACCATATGAATCTTGATCTCTAGCCTTCCCCAAGTTGCTTTCACTCAAATCTTCTTTCCACCAAATCCAAATCCTATGAGAGAGAGTTGAGTGTTGGGGAGACTATCATTTGAAGCACAAGAGCAAGGAGTTCATCATCAACACACCATTTGTTACTTCTTGGAAGTGGTGTCTCCTAGATTGGCTAGGTGTCACTTGGGAGCCTCAGACAAGATTGTGGAGTTGAACCAAGGAGTTTGTAAGGGCAAGGAGATCGCCTACTTCGTGAAGATCTACCGCTAGTGAGGCAAGTCCTTCGTGGGCGGCGGCCATGGTGGGATAGACAAGGTTGCTTCTTCGTGGACCCTTCGTGGGTGGAGCCCTCCGTGGACTCGCGCAGCCGTTACCCTCGTGGGTTGAAGTCTCCATCAACGTGGATGTGCGATAGCACCACCTATCGGAACCACGACAAAAACATCCGTGTCTCCAATTGCGTTTGAATCCTCCAAACCCTTCCTTTATATTCTTGCAAGTTGCATGCTTTATTTTCCGCTGCCAATATACTCTTTGCATGCTTGCTTGAATTGTGTGAAGATTGCTTGACTTGTTCTAAAATAGCTAAAATCTGCCAAAGTCTAAAATTGGGAAAAGGTTAAGTTTTTATTGGTCAAGTAGTCTAATCACCCCCCTCTAGACATACTTCAAGGTCCTACAAGTGGTATCAGAGCTTTGGTCTCCATTTGCTTTGATTTCCATAGCTTTTGGTGGTCATAGCCTTGGTTTCACAACCTAGGAGAGTATGGCGTCTAGCGAGGAAATTATCATCGTGAGGTCCTTACTTTGATGGCACTAATTTTGCTAGTTGGAAGCATAAGATGAAAATGCATATTCTCGGACATAACCCCGCCGTTTGGGCTATTGTGTGTATTGGCTTGCAAGGTGAATTCTTTGATGGGAGAGAACCGAACCGTGAAGCTAGTGCGGAAGAGTTGAAGATGTTGCAATACAACGCTCAAGCTTGTGATATCCTCTTCAATGGATTGTGCCCCGAAGAATTCAACAAAATCAGCCGTCTTGAGAATGCAAAGGAAATTTGGGATACTTTGATTGATATGCATGAAGGTACCGACTCCGTCAAGGAATCCAAGTTGGATGTGCTCCAAAGTCAACTTGACAAGTTCAAAATGAAGGATGGTGAAGGTGTCGCTGAAATGTACTCTAGGCTTGCTCTTATCACAAATGAGATTGCCGGCTTAGGAAGTGAAGAGATGACCGATAGATTCATCATCAAGAAGATCCTAAGAGCATTGGATGGAAAATATGATACCGTGTGCACATTGATCCAAATGATGCCCAATTACAAAGATCTCAAGCCTCTGAAGTCATTGGAAGAATTGTTGCTCATGAGATGTCACTCAAGGATAAGGAGGAACTTCACAACAAGTCAGTGGTGCTTACAAAGCCTCATGTGAAGCCCCACATCATCAAGTGAGAAACAAACCTTCAATGAAGAATTGAGCTTAATGGTGAAGAACTTCAACAAATTCTACAAGAGTAGAAGCAAAGAAAGAAGCTCTAAGTCAAGGTCCTACAATGACAAAAGATCTTCTAGTCGAGGCGCAATTGCTACAATTGTGGGAGACCGGACACTATTCAATGAGTGTCGGCACCCTACAAAGAAGAAGATTCTCCCAAGAGAAGAAGTAGAAGAAGAATCACCACCAAGAGAGAAGGAGTAGAGATGATCGTTATGAGCGAAGACCCTCACGGAGAAGCAAGGATTAGGAAAGGAAGGACAAGTCATCAAAGAGCTACACAAAGCGAAGACATCAAGCTCATGTTGGTGAATGGGTATCCGGCTCGACTCGACCATCACTCGAGAGAAGCTATCACTCCGACTCGAATACACTCAAGATGAAGGTGTTGCGGTCTAGCACTTGTGTCAACCAACTCCTCGACATATTTGAATCACCAAATGAAGGAATTGGTAGATGCTTCATGGCCAAAGGTCCTAAGGTAACACACCCAGTATGTTGATTTTGATGTTGATGAAGATGACTTGCTAGGTGATGATGATTTACTTGTTGACAACTCTAGTGATGAATACTATGATGAAGCGTCAATTAATCATGCTAATCAAGTTGAAGCGAATGACAATGATAAGGAGAAAATTGAGCGTCTAACTAAAGAACTAAACACTCTTAAGTTAGCTCATGAAACTATCTTTGAAGATCATCGAGAACTTTTAAGGGCTCATGAGAAGTTACGCTTTGAAAAGCTCAATCTTGAGCAAGAGCATGAGTTCTTAAAGCAATCAATGATGATCTTCGTGAAAAGTTCTTCTTACATTGCCAGCGTTTACTCTTATCTACTTACATGCCTCAAGTCAAGTCTAGTAACAAGAACAAGAAAGATTCTTCTTCTAGTAGTAACAATAACAATGCTAAATCCAATATTGTTGCTTCTAGTAGTTCTCTTGATTCCACTAATGATCCTCTTAGCCAAGTTACACTTGAGCAAGAAAACAACTTATTGAAGGAATTATAGAAAGGTGTATACAAGAGTCTTCTTGGGAGTAAGCAATTTGAGGAAATTATGCATAAGCAAGGAAGGCACGGAAGAATCAAGGTGTTGGTTTTGAGCGAAAGTTCAATGCCAATGGAGTTGAGTGGGAAGAAGATCAATACCCCAAGGCGAAGTTTGTTCCTCAACAAGAGAAGTATGATCCTACTTCCTTCAAGGGAACACAAGCACAAGATGATCTTCCACCACAAGACCACAAGAACAAAGGCAAGGACAAGCTTCAAGAGGAGATTGATGCATTTGAAGAAGCACCTAAGGCCTTGGTCAAGTGGGTTCCCAAGACTACGTCAAGTTCTACTTCATCAAGTACAACTACTACACCAAGGATTCCCATCAAGTTGATGTGGATCCGAAGAAGAAGAACTAGAGAGTTCTTGAGGGTGACTCGCCAACATTCTTCACTCATATCATTATGGCAAGGACAAGTGCAATCAACTTCCATATCTTGCACTAGTTCAAGGAGTCACAAACCCTCATGTTGGTAAGGCAAGGGACAAGGTAACCTAATGTTTTCATGGACATCATTTTGTGTGTGCATCACTCTATGTCTATGGATATTCTTGTTTGTTCCTTGTGGGACTAACCCATGTAGGTATTGAAAGTGCAACTCACTCCAAAGGATTGCTCCAAGCGATCTACATCAACATTGAGCATCCACATCTTCAACACCTACATGAAGTCATCATCGACAAAACCCAAGGTTAGTTTATCCCTCTAAGGGGATCTCACATCTAGGGGAGCTTAACTCTAAGAATTGAGTCAAAGCAACTCTAATGATGTGAACACATAAATGCTTTATGTAAAAGTGGTAACCCACTTGAGCTTAAGCGATGAGTATGACCTATGATCAAATGTTCTCATTTGACTCCTAAGTCAATATACTCATATATAGATGACCTAGTCATCGCCAATTGTTTGATAGATGCTAGAATTGGTTGTGCATGCTTTGTCACATATTTCATTTGTCATCTTATTGTGTGAGCATGTTGGTTGCATATTTACTCATTCGAGGACATCCACTTGTTGTTTTGATTGTTTGGCTTTTCTTTCTTTGGCCAAGTGGATGGACAAGAATGCCTAAGAACCTTCTCTAGCTATCTATGCTTTTCTCGTCTCAAACTCTATTCATGCTACATCACAAAATTTGATCAAGTCAGATTGAACCACTCTGTGTGAGGAGCACTCGAGTCCCGATTCGTCATAGACTTAAACTTCCAAAACTTCTTTGTGATTTTCGGTCGACCGATTCCTCCATTTCGGTCATACCGAGATTACTAAGTCGATCTAGGTTTTCATCTCGGTGCAACCGATTTGTACTTTTCGGTCACACGAGTTGCTATAACTGTTCACAGTTTTGCATCTCGGTGCCACCGAGTTGTACCACTCGGTCACACCGGCGAAGTCGGGCTATATATATCATGCGGGCAAAATTTGGAAAACTTTCTCGAATCCTCTGCCAGCGCATAGCTCGCTCTGCCAACTTGGTCTCTGGATCGTCGACTTAAATGCGCCACCGCCTCCGATCGCTGGTCTCCGCCGCCGTCAGCGAATTCTCCTCCGCCGTTGCCGCCGTGCGAGTTCCCTTGAACTAGGGTATGGACTCGATCACGGTGCTTTCCTCGTCGATTCTCAGCACATTGTGTTCATTATGCATCTTGCCACGATTGAAACACTCCTATCGATCAAATCAATCCTTAGAATAGTTGCGATTCGAAAATTTAGGGTTAGGTTTCACGAAACCATCTCGGACCCACCGAGTTGAAAAACTTCGGTCCCACCGATTTGGCTAATGCCATTGCACTAGTAAGTCTCGGTCGACCGAGAATTGCTAATCGGTGTGACCGATTTTAGAACTTTGTGAAACCCTAGCAGTCTCGGTGCCACGAGCTGTGACTCGGTCGACCGAGTTCACTAGTTTAGGTTCCAAAACTGCTTGGTATCACGAGTTTGAAAATCGGTAGATCCGAAATGTTTTCGATGGGAAACTAAAACTAAGTTTTTGAATCATTCTTTTGCAAAAATCTCTGCATTTTGTGATGCTCATCCACTCTACCTCATCTATAACTATTCATAGGGTCAGCGATCGGTTGAGACAGCATGTCGGACCAAAGTGATAGCGAACAAATCTGAAGAGCAGATCCAATTGGCGAGGCACTAGTCCCTCAAGCAGCTCGAGATGAGGGAAGCGAAGCACTCCGAGCAATTTGCCCAAGGCTGCCACAAGGTCAAGAAGAAGAAGACCTCAGAGTCGAGGATGAGGATTATGTGGCGAGTTGAGGATGAGGCAAGCTCAAGAAGAAAGTGCTCAAGAGGAGTTCAGCTCATCTGCGGTGAAGCTGGTTTGAAAATCAAAAGGCGATGGGTAGACAACCAATGTCCAAAGCAGTGTCTACTCAAGCTCCTTTGGAATCTCAACCCAAAGAGCTGTTCTCTGCGAGAGGAAAGAAAAGGAAAGAAAGGTCAAGAAGACCATGGCAAGAGTGATTGGGAAGCCTTCCATGATGGAAGAGGAAGAAGAAGAAGAGGTTGCAGAGCACGCACCCAAGGCACAAAAGCTGATGGGTGATGCTATCAAATCGAGGGCTGCAACTTCCAAGCCCAAAGCTGCCCCCAAGCCCAGAATGCACCCAAGAGGAATACGAGGAGCATACCGGCAGCTGAAAAGAACAAGGCCCCAATGCACGAGGTTGAAGTGAAGAAGATGAAGAAGGGCAGGTCCTAAGGAAGCTCAAACCCAAGATCCCAGACCACAATGATGCTCATCCTGTGGCTGAAAACATGAAGATCGGGGAGATAATGGGTTGAGGCTATGGAGAGACAGATCCATATGCCACGAGGAGAAGGACTGCTTTGTGGATTACAGGTTCCACACCAAGGAGCAGCAGGACTTTTATGAGACTATCTTCTTGGATAAAAGCCCATAGTTTGCGATATGAGATGGGTCAAGCTGGACCTACATGAAGGAGAAGCAGAACACTACCTGGGTATATGACAGCTTGGTGCTTGTGGAGTTGCTGATTTTGTTGGGTGAAGCTCACCAAGCTGGAGCGATGAACTTATCATGCAATTCTACTCCACATCACATTTCTATCCGGATGGCGAGGATAGTGTGGATGTCGAAGGAACCGGATATCAGTCTACCATAGAGGAATGGGCAAGTTTGATCAATGCCCCAAAGGAAAGTGAGGATGACACTGGACATTTATGGTAAGAAGAAAATGGATCATAACTCTATGTCACACATGTACAAGGAGATCCCGATGATGCACTTGAGAACTTCAAGTTTGGATCAGTCCATTTTTTCTTTGTCGGGGCTGCCTACGATCAAGCTGGATCTTAAGGCATACTCTATTGCCCAAATCGGTGACCATAACATGATTAGAGGGCATGCAATCAATTTGCTTCATGTTTTTGATGTGCCTCGAAATTCAAGGTCATGAGCCTCATAGTCGAGACAATTAAGAGGACATGACGAGATCGAGAAGAGGGCTGTGGTTATGCCCCACAAATTCAGGAGTTGATAAACTCGAAGATGGGCACGAGGAAAGTATCTATTGGATAAGGAACACATGGTTCTCTATCCTGATTTTGAGGACAATCGAGTTGTCATGACCGAGAATGAACCATCATCGATTGCAAGCTCGGGAGAGAAAGGAGAAGGCAAGGCAAGAGAAAGCTGCAAAGATGCCAACTCAAGCGAGGCATCGACTACTTACGAAGAACAAGCGAGGAGCAGCTTGGTTACTTAATAGCATCAACTCTACGGATTGAGAAGGGTTGGCCACCTAACTCAAAACCAGGAGAGCACGGAGAGAATCATGGAACAAAAATTCTATGATCTTGATGTCAAAGTGGTGAGATTGATCGGTTGTGGAGCGATTACAAGATGATATGCAGGAGAGGAAGGGCAAGGCGACAAGCGATGCATTTGCAGTGCCTAGAGCTCGGAGGTCAGCTGCAGTGCCAACTCCGGACACGAGCCACTTCTCAGCTCGGCTACAGCTCCGGCTCAACCAGCTCCAGCTCCAACTTCTTCAGCTCCTACCACGTCTCTTGATCGTTCATCCTTGGAGTCTGTCTACACCACCACTAGAAGACCAAGCACGAGAGGCGACATAGTGCTATGCATTTTCTAGGAACTTTTGGTAACTTGTTGCCAAGGGGAGAAAAATGTATAGATCATAAACCGAGAGAGAGATTTGCTTTTGTTCTCTCTTGTCTTCTTGGTTGAACTTTTTTTGCGTTTGATTGCTTGAGATACTATGCATTACTGTGAGACATTGATGATCATGTGTTTGATCATAAGCTACACTTATGCCTTTTATGATATTATCTTATTTATCCTTATATGATCATTCTTTGTGCTTGGTGATGAGTGCATGTATTCAATCGTTATTATTTTGGCGCTCCACCAAGATGTATGTGACATGGAAGAGTAACCCATGAGCCTAATTTCTTGTGCATTTGCAGTCCAAAGCAAATCTTAAGATATGCACAAATTTAGGGGAGCTCTTGCTTATCACATACTTCTCAAAGCGACGATGTTTTCAATTCTATTATCATTTGTCGAAGCTTTGATCTATATGTTGTCATCAATTACCAAAAGGGGAGATTGAAAGTGCAACTATCCTAGGTGGTTTTGGTAATTCATAACAACATATAGCTCATTGAGCTAATACTATTCCAAGACAAATATTTCAGGAAAGCTCAATGAATGGCATGGCATGGATGATGAAAGTGGATCCCTCAAAATATTAAGGACAAAGGATTGGCTCAAGCTCAAAACCTCAAGACTCTACATTTTACATTTAGTGATCCAAGATCACATTGAGTCTATAGGAAAAAGCCAATACTATCAAGAAGGGATGAGGTGTTGCTTAATGAGCCTTTTGCTCCATGTGCTTAGTGATATGCTCCAAAACCCTCCACTACTTTCTCACATCCACATATGACCTAAACCCAAAGTCAAACTCGGCCCTACCGATTCTTTCTATCCAGCGCCACGAGTTCAGGATGTCATAGCCACTGCCACAAACCCTAGGCAAATCGGTTTCACCGATAGGGATCTCGGTCTCACCGAGATGGGATTATAATCTCTCTGTTTCCCTTCGTAACTTTTGGTCTCACGAAAAGCGAATCGGTCCCCCGAGATTACAATGTAAACTCTCTGTTTCCCTTTTGTAACTTTTCGGTCTCACGAAAAACAAATCGGTCCCACCGAGTTTACGACCAACTCTCTGGTTAGCTAATTACCAAATTCGGTCTCACCGAGTTTGTGTGTCGGTCTCACCGAGATTACGTTATGCCTAACCCTAACCATATCGGTCCTACCGAGATGCATGTCGATCCACGAAAATCCTAACGGTCACTAGGTTTACTAAATCGGTCGACCGAGTTTGATGATTCGGTCCCACGAGTTTGGTAAATTGTGTGTAGCAGTTAGATTTTGTGTGGAGGCTATATATACCCTCCACCTCCTCTTCATTCGTGGAGAGCCATCAGAACAAACCTACACTTCCAACTTACGAGTTACGAGAGAGAACCACCTACTCATGTGTTGAGGCCAAGATATTCCATTCCAACCATATGAATCTTGATCTCTAGCCTTCCCCAAGTTGCTTTCCACTCAAATCTTCTTTCCACCAAATCAAAATCCTATGAGAGAGAGTTGAGTGTTGGGAGACTATCATTTGAAGCACAAGAGCAAGGAGTTCATCATCAACACACCATTTGTTACTTCTTGGAAGTGGTGTCTCCTAGATTGGCTAGGTGTCACTTGGGAGCCTCAGACAAGATTGTGGAGTTGAACCAAGGAGTTTGTAAGGGCAAGGAGATCGCCTACTTCGTGAAGATCTACCGCTAGTGAGGCAAGTCCTTCGTGGGCGGCGGCCATGGTGGGATAGACAAGGTTGCTTCTTCGTGGACCCTTCGTGGGTGGAGCCCTCCGTGGACTCAGCATAGCCGTTACCCTCGTGGGTTGAAGTCTCCATCAAGCGTGGATGTCGATAGCACCACCTATCGGAACCACGACAAAAACATCCGTGTCTCCAATTGCGTTTGAATCCTCCAAACCCTTCCCTTTATATTCTTGCAAGTTGCATGCTTTATTTTCGCTGCCAATATACTCTTTGCATGCTTGCTTGAATTGTGTGAAGATTGCTTGACTTGTTCTAAAATAGCTAAAATCTGCCAAAGTCTAAAATTGGGAAAAGGTTAGGTTTTATTGGTCAAGTAGTCTAATCACCCCCCTCTAGACATACTTCAAGGTCCTGAAGACAAACTTACGAAATCATAACGACTCCATGCAAAAGCAGTGCCACAGTGGTGGCAGCAAACACAAAGCCCTCGTATTCAATTGCATCACGGTACTCATCCGTGTAATACGAAACTAATTTTGAGCAATGTCCATCGAGTCAAACCAGCAGCAGCGGCAACAAGCTTGTCGAAGATATCAACAACTTCATAGTTGTTGTAATTCCAAGCGGGTGGGAACTAGAAATTGCTATCTTTCATAGAAGACAGTCACCATGATTGTATTTGAGCGTCGTACAATACCGGTGTGCTCAACCTCAGGCGATCTGCTGAGATTTTGGAAGTGGAACCGGTCACAGTGTACACATTCACAAGTTCCCACTCATGATTGGACCCAATGTAAACAACCCAATCTCCATTTACTTTGCCCAGGCCTTGCCCTCAGCGATGGCATCTTAACATCATATGTATCATTATCAAGCGGCATCAACTTGCACAGGGCGAGGCCACCATCGTGACGGCGCCGGTCATCAGGATCACGGTGAAGAAGATAGGGGAGATCAAACCGTTCCTTGACTCTTGGGTTCCTTGTAATGATGTTATTAGTTGAGTCAAGAATGGGCTTGAGCAGAACCTGCCATGCTAGCCGAGGTGATGGCGTTGCACCGATCAATGAGTTCCTCCACCACGTCATCTTTCGGATCGGGGCAAGAATAGCGAGGTCGTTCGACCTGTTCCCTCCATGGAGAAGGCGATCAAACAATGGCGAAGAAAGCGTGAAGGGCTGAAGGAAAATGGAGGAGGGAGAGGAAGGCGTCGACGGCGATTCAAATCGAGAGGAAAAGCGAAGCGTCGGTGGCGGTTGCCGGTTGCCACGGTTCCGAAGAAGCGCCCGGCCTACGTCGGTTCGGAAATACTCCTACTACTCGCCATCGTCTCAGCGATATGTTGGAGCAGGACCACATATCAACCAAACATGGTGTGTAATTTCTCGTGCAAAATGCGATCGGCGCGTTGGCCCGAAGTGCGCATTAGTTTTTTGAAAGTTTGCTGCATTAGTTATCGACCTTTATTTTTAACATGCAATCTGAATGGATAGCTCTGTGGTCATCACCGTGGCGGATATAGTGATGGTTGATTCGCCGAGCAACTTCTTTGTGGGAATATGGGAGTACCGGTGAATTCAAGGAGCAGAGAAATGATGGTTGCTTCGTCAGAGCAACTTCCGTGGCGAAGTGGGGCTCTGTGATTTGTTGCTCACTAGTCATTACTCTTTGCGGTATAATGACGGGGTGAATCTTTCCCTGAAGTTGTGTTGTGCACTCAATATTGTTGCATGGCGAGGTGGAGCGGATGAAGGATGTCCAACATGTCGTGAAACAAAGTTGAATTGTTTACGGCATTGCTATCAATCCTTGAGATTTGTTTATATGTCGCATAATTTTGATGGCTGTCTTGTGATGCTATGAAGGTTTCAACTCTGGTTCCCTTGGGAAAAAAGGTTTCAACTTAGGATTCATGTGTCTTGCCTCGAGATTATCTCGTTACAACATTCCATCAAATACAAATGAAACTACCATGGCTAATGCATCTCAATGGTTCGTAGATCAGCGCCAATATTCACATCTGGCCCGAAGACAAAGTTGTGAGAAGGTGTACAAATAAAGAAAAAATATAATTGATCGATGTTGTTCGTAGGCATGGCTCCATTTCCTTGTACAGTGTTCATTGCTTGGCAGCTAGTTTCACCCAGCTCTGTAGCCAAAAGAGGTGTGTGAAGGACACCACAATCAATCATTTGTGCAGCTCCACTAAAATCAGGCGGACCATCCCTGTTTGCAAAGATATCCGAGTTAGTGTGATTACAATAATAGTGGAATTAGATGATGAAACATAACACACATAAATAGAAGCCGATCACCTCTCGATCTCTCTTTAGGACTAACTTCTTGTCGGAGAAGATTAGGCACGAAGTTGGATGAGGAGAATAGAAAAACTAATCTCCTTTCCATGATCCACGAAATGTAAAAACATTGCCCGTGTGACATTTTGGCGAACTGCACAAAACACTCTTGGAAAAGTGATTTGTGCAGTTCACCAAAAATCATAATAACAACAAGTGAAAATGGATAGCCCTGTTTGCAAAAGGAGGTCGAAAGAAACAATTACTGCCCAATAACACGAGTTGAAGACACATCGCCGACAAAAAGAAGCATGTTCCATGTAAAAGGAAAGATAGCACATGGTGGTTTATCAAAAATGGTTTGAGGGCGAGATTGCAAGATGGAAAATCGCCGGTGAGATACGATTTAAGCAAACAGCTAAAGAAGATCCACATGCACAACGTGGGAAGATGGGCGGTGGAGCAAGGCCGTGGAAGTTGTACACGAGGGTCGTCGGGATGTTACTAGGAGGCTGGCGGCGGGATCTGCCTATCTTGCGGCGGAGAGCAAGTGGCGAAAGGCCCTACCGTCTTGGAGCTTAGTCGGAAAGGCGGCGGGTACCGCATGGATCGAGACGAGCTGCCTCAACGCCGTCGAGCGGAGGCGATGCACATCCTCCCTTTCGCGGCGGGCGGGATGCGGCGGATCAGCGACCAGCGAGAGAGAGAGAGGCCACGGCGGCCTTGTGTGAGATTGTGTGCGAGACTCACGAGAGACAAACCCATTTTCCATTTTCCCCCGTCAATCGTTTTATATTCTAGGCGTGGTACCCGACCCTCCTTGAGTAAACAACCGCTACAGCGTCAAATTATCCGTGGGCTGCCTTTTACGTGCAAGCGAACTCCACCATGTACCAGCAGGTGTGGTGAGGAGCGAAGTGAGTACGTGCGTCCTGCGTGCACTTCTTCTTTAGGTGCGAATGCGTGCGTGGGTGGGTGTGAGAGAGCGGTTTGTGCGAAAGCAGAGGCAATGTGTTGATGATATCTCAATCGGAAAAACATAACATATGCAATGTGTGTGAAATGGAGTCATGGGCGTGAGATATCGATAGAATTGAAAACAGGGATGAAGTGTGTGGCTCGCGATCGATAAAAGTGCCATCAAATTTGTGTTTGCCGGCGTCAAAGATCTGAGGCGGCTGGCCTCTTGGAATTTGAGAGGCGGAGGTGCAGTTCTTCTCGTGGCATGGATACCTACCTACAACATTCGACTATCGGTGTGTGTGTGTGGGGGGTAGAGACGGTCGACTAGTATATGTGCAGGGAAGGAGATACCTAGCTATGTATTGAGGAGATTGATCGACATCCATGGATATGTGTAGCAGAGGAATAAGGTTGGGAAAAAGACAAAGGTAGGCGTTGGAGGGTTGGTGGTGGAGTGGCGTCTCACAAATGGTGGGAGAGGCACTGCTAGACAAGCGGAGGGTATGAGTGCAATATCAATAAGAGAGGGAGGGGATGTGCGTGTATGTCTATGCGTGCGTGTGAGAGGCAGTGGGAGGTATTCAAGGATGATGAGGGAGAAGATATGGTTGTGGTAAGCATGCGTAACTACATAGGAAGATCAACCGTCGTGTGTCCGAGAAAGGAGAGCACTACTAGCGAGGTAAGTGTATCGGTGCTTGGTGAAAATGAATTATAGTCGACCTGGCTATATGTAGGAGATCAGTTCATATACTGCCTTTGCATGTGTTAGAAGCAAATAAGGTCGGGAGGCGGGGCGGGGGAGAGTGTGGCTAGGATGTGGTGCGAGGCCTACCATGTCGGGGAGGAGTGTGCGAGCATGTGACTAATGAAAAGAGGCGGGAGTGTGCACTGCATGGAATCGTATTGGACATATGGGGGCATGGGCGGTGAGAAGAGAAGAGGAAGTATATATGTGTTTGTTGTAGGCACACTTGGCTAGAGAGGTATATCGACCGGTGTGTGCGGAAAGAAAGAGCAGGGGCCTACACACGCTGGTGGATGACCTAAAGAGAAATAATGAGCGTCTTGTGATGGAGGGGCGCTAAGGGTGTGTGAGCGAGGCGGGCATGTGCATGCGATAGAAAGTTAAGCGCTAGCTAGCTACAAATAGAAGAGGATCGTGAAGGTGTAAAAGGCGAATAAAGATCATAATTCATTATAAAAAGGTGGATATGGATACTTGAAGAAGATATCATAATGTACAACATTGATTATAATTTGGGCTAATGTGTGGCTTTTGCAACTCAGGTCTAAATACTTGTCATAATGTAGGGGCGGGGCACTATACTTTGTGTGATAAACACGGTTATGCGTATGGAACATGGTTTAGATTATGAATATATAGTTAGTACATCAAATGTACTATTATTTGGAATCAACATCAAGTGTATTCAAAAATAGAATTGAGTTCATGTAGTACACATAGTTCATATCTATCTCTATAGTAATCATGTGGTGTGTTATTAAGGTAATACACAAATGATGGTTGAAGTTGACAACAATCATGATTGTAGATTCTTATTGAAATAGAAAGCGAATTCAAATTTAGTTGAATTGCAGCGGTAGTATAGACATTTGGAATGCACTAAAATGTTGGTATGAGTAGGTTACATGCATTATACAGCAAAGCGAAAAAATTAATCGGACATAACATGGATTCATACTCCTCCTTCCATCTATATAGAGGCGTAATGAGATTTTTAAGACCGCCTTTGACTATTGACAAGATTAATAGTACATGACATGCACAATGTGAAAACTATATCATTGAAAGAACCTTTCACGAGACGAAGTTAACGGTGTGCTTTGTGTAAGTTGCATTTCATATATCATTGCTCTAATATTTGGTCAAAGTTAGCATCGAAAATGCATTAGGCCCTATATAGATGGAAGGAGGAGTAACTGAATAACATTTGTATAGTAAAGCGGGGCAAGACTCTCTCTTTGTGTGGTGTGAATAGTTTTATTTTTTTCGTTTTCTTTTTGGTTGAGGGAAGTGCGAATTGATTTGGTACGTACAAGTACAATATTACTACACATTAAGCGTGTCCCTAAAATTCAACCCGTGTCTTGTTATATCCCGAAAATTCATATGTCGTGCTCCCAAAACTGGAGCCTTCACAACCCGCGCCTTGCTATCCCGAAATTACAACGCGCGCGAAAACTCCCTCCAGCTGCCAAATCCCGACACATGAAATCCCCTTCTAACCACGAGGCGAAAGGGCCGCTAGTTCAAATCGGTGGGGGTACTTTTGTAACACACCTACATTTTGGACAAAGCGTCCCTAAGTCATCTTCACCCTCCATCGCCCCCTTTTAGCCATTGAAATTCTAGTCCGCCATAACCTCTCTGCTCCAGCCGCGAAACCCCACCCTCCTCCGTCCATACGTCACGCTGCCCAGCGGAGCCTCTTCCCGACAGCGTCGTCCACTTAACAACTCGGCGTCCCTCGTCCACCTCCCGGATGAGGATCCTCGTCCATCTCGCCGTCCGCGGTTCAGCCGCCCGTCCTCCACCTCCAAGGAGTTGCTCGGCGATCGATCCCACAGGCGCCGCCTTAACCTGCTCCACCGGAACCGCAACATCCTCACCGACTCCTCGGGCGAAGCGAGGCCTACCAGCGCCACCAAAGAGGTTGTAAACTCATCGCATCGCACCTTCTCTTTTCGACCTCCGGCACCGATGGTGCTCCATCTCGCACCGCCATGGGCGGCTACCTTGAAGCCGGCGCCGCGGCGACATCTCCATGGCGGCTCTCCCCGGTCGAGGCCCCTTGGTGGCGGCGTCCATACCAGCCGGATCTGCTGCTGCTGCTCGGCTCGCTCGCTTCGCTTCAGCTCTTCTGCTTCTGCTCTCGGCTCTCGCTTCGATATTTCCTTCGCCCAACTTCTCTGCTGCTCTCCCCTCGCTCGTCGTCTTGCTGCTGCTCGATTAAGCCACACTTGATCGGTGAATCGACTTTTGGGTCGATCGATTTTAGGGGTTGGGGGGCTCATTGGAGTTAAGGAAGAACCACCACAGAGGGGCGGGGGCTGGGAGAGTTACCCACTATCTATCTTAGGGTTGAGGGTGGGGGCAGGCGGGGGCCTAGAGGCTGGCAGGCGGCGGTGGCGAGATTGTTTGGAGGCGGCGGCTGCCAGGGCTGGCAGTTCGGCCGGTGGTGGCGGCGGCTCAGGGTGTGCAGTTGAAGATGAGCTGAGGCCCTCCTAAACTACATGTCAAGTGTCTCTCTGCTACCATTGCGTTCAGTTTTGTGATAGCATTCAGATTCCTGATTAATTTCAATTTCTCTGATTAAGTTCGAGTCAACAGTTTTACCTCATCTGTTGTAGTCGGTGGTTTTGGTGATGTTAATTTTACATCCATTTTCATCATCTATTGGAGATGCTATTAGAATCCCACTTGAGATTGCGATGTCTATCTTGTCTTGCTTCAGCCTTGGCGTCTTATGGCTCACGGAGCTGCTCCACGACAGAATGATCCATCACTGTGAGCGAGTGCCACGGGCGCGTCTCTGATTCCTCAGATCTTCCTCCACACCTCCGACAGCCACCTCTGCCTCAAGCTGCTTGGCGACCAACCCAATGATCTTTGAGGTCGACACAGCTACGACAAAGAGGTTGTACACTTGTTGCGTCACTTATTACTATACATTCCGTCGATCCATTAGGGCTATTTTGGTTCAGCGGAAAAACATAGCAATAGGGAATTTTCAATGGCACTCTACTATTCAATTATTCATGCATTTTGTTGAAAGGAATGAAACAAAACATCCACTGGACCTACTTTTCAAAATCATATGCATGAAAACAATACCAAGTGCATTAGTGCCATAATAACATTCTAAGCTGTACTGCGCTTTCATATGGTTTCTCTTTATTTTGGCCATGTTTCTTTGCATTCCTCTGCTCTTCCAATTCCTGTAAACCAAATACCCAAGTTGATAGAAATCCTGTGTTTACAAATGCTCTGTTTACCATGTGCATTTTCCTATCCTATTCGGTGTTTTTCCTATCCTGCGTTTTAAGAATCATGCAAGCCAAATGAGCCCTTACAAATTACTTGATTCTGATGCGTGTCGAAGGGAACTTTGTGTGGTTTGTCCTGCTCTGCCGTGACGTCGTCCACCTCACTGAGCTGCTCCATCGTGAAGCATCAACCAAACCAGACATCACGACTCTGACCGTCTTTCGCCACCTCGGATCTCCTTCCACTTGCGGCACACCCCCAGCAGCATCACCACCATGGACTCAGCAGATGAACACGAGGAGTACGGGTCCAAGAGAGGTCACACTCTTTTGTTTACCTTATGTTATGCATTGCTTAAACTTACACTGCTACTTTATCGTCTGTTCAGCTCTTGGACTCCCAACTCAGGTCCAAATTCATGTTCAAACTTGAGTTCTAAATTAGTTGTGGGGCACATATCGAGGCAGCAATGAATAGTATGTCATCTAATATCTGGTTCACCTAGGGTATGCCTATGTTGTTCATCTTGGGTGGGAAACAAATAGTAAAGCAATCATCATCTGTCTTTTATTAATTTAAAGCAATCATCAGACTGCTATCATTATTTTGGATCCATCCTTTGGTTGTTATCATCACTCTAAATTTGGCATGCTCTCCTTACATAATCTCACCATATTTTTTAGTATGCATGTCGGATATTGTAAATAGTCATCTTGAACATGTAGAAAAAAAGAAGAGTTTTCTTGGCGGCAATACAATGTCATCAGAGACATCGCTCCATGGTGGGTTCAATGGCAAACCCTCCCCCCCTCTCCAGTTGTAATCGAGAGGAAGATATCATTACGAGGCGGATTAGGGCGCGTGACCACTCCTATTTACCCCCAAGGTGTTTGCTCTACCTTGGCATGATGATGTTAGTCATATCATGCATATGTTGCCTTCAGTGCCTACTTTTGACATCATATATGTCATCGCTTAGTTTAAACATGTTACGTAATGCCACTGTTTAGTTTCTATATCATATATAGAATTATGCGGTCTCATGTCTTTTAGCTAGCCATAATATATGTGAAATGTGCAATGCCATCCTGTTTAACCAGGCATCATATATTTGAATGATATCTTGCCCATCCTTTTCTTCATTACATTTCCATTTGTCAAAAATGTTTGTACATTAAACTACTCTTCTGTGAATCAGCCATTTGGGTGGGAGATGGAAAAATCTGGAGTGAAAACAAGGCCTTGAGCAGACAATGCTACAGTCGAAGCAGATCTCTTGTTGGGTCGATAGCTCCTCGAGAGATGGATTAGAGACAAATGACCAGTCCTATTCCCCTCTTGAGGTGTATGCTCTAACTTTGCAGTTATCTGCTCATATCATGCATACGGTGTCTTGCATTGCATAGTTTAGACATCATATACACAATATTCAACACCATGTTCTTAGTTAGGACATCATATTGAATGCCCTCTGTTTAGCATATAAATCACATATGTGAATTAAATGATGCGATCTGATTACTTAGATAACATGTAGGTGAATTATGTCATGCGATCTGTTTTGTTATTCATCATATCTTTGAATTATGTTATGCTATGCTATCCGGTTTAGATAGACATCATATATGTGAAATTATGTCATGCTATCCGTTTTAGTTAAACAATATACATATCAACTATTTCATGCCCTCTTTTTCCACACTATCTATTGCATCTATCTCTCATACAATGTCTATACATTCAACTATGTTTCTGTTTATCAGCCATTTGAATTGGGCGGGTGATGCGGTATCTAGCGGAATAAAAACACGGTCTTCAAATAAAAGCAGTGCTACCTATTGGTGGAATAGCACCCGGTTGTACATGCACAAGAACCAGCCTTGCCACACATAACCCAAACTCTCGCATGATTGTACCCCTCTGCGATGAATGAGAGAACCAGCTTCACCCAATCTAACCCCAACCCGGTGATAGTAACCCGGTTCTGTTGACACAGCACCATCTCCACCACAGAGCTCCCAAACAAGAAGCGATTAGTAAGGCAGCTCCGGTGCCCAAAGGGCAGTACTATCACAGCGAACCCAGCTCCACCGGTTAATGCGCCTATTCCGTGGAGGAAGCACAACCAGCCAGTTTAGTTTAGCATCTATCACATTTGATGTTGTTAAATTGTATGTGCGTATCTTCCCATCTTGGAAATATTATCTTGAAGATGAAGGAAAATGCGATTGTAGGTGTTTGTCCGAAGTTATGTGTAAGTAATGTTATTCATGGCAATTACTTTGCCGTCCCATACATCCTACCTCCATGATGGTTATAATACAACAAATTTTCCCATTTTCTCTATAGAGAAGGACCGATTTGGAAACTTCGGGATGAGGTAACCTGTGCTAATACCTCTGCTATCTTCAAGAATGCTTGGTGGCGATGTCGAATTACGGAAAAGCGTACTTCACCGGCAAAAAACTCATCAAATTCCCTTACGTTCTCTGAGACACATTCTTTGGGCGATGGTAGGAGCAGCCTTGTTACTATCTTGGTCCCGAACCAAGAATGTGGAAAGGTCTATGAGCTCATTATATATTTTAAGTATTATATTCTTGCGTCTTCTTGTACTCTGTTCATGTAGAACAAGTGCCTAAACACGAAGAACAACTGTTCTAATTTAAGATTCCATTGCTATCATAGTTCAAAAAAGCTAGGCGTTAATTGTGCGTTTGCCACCGCCTTGCACTTTCTTGACCAAAGCGCATGCTTATCGCGATTATGCCTGATTAAGCGTAGTTATCGCATGTCGTTTACCAACGCCTAGAGCCTAAGCGGCAAGCGCTTCGCTTAAGCGCGCCTTTTTAACTATGATTGCTTTGCTCTTGTATCATTGTATTTACTCATACAAACTTATTTTTAAATTGAAGGATCAATCGAAACTCAATGGCACGGCGGTATGTTCACGCATGTTTCTTTAACAGGTTTGCTCTTATCAATAGCTCTTTTGATTTCAATTTCAATTGTGTATCTGATTGACTTTCATATCATGCACATTACTAGCATCTGCATGAGCCAATAGTGTTGTTGTACATGTAGACCCGTGGTACCAATCTGAAATCTTGTTGTGCCGTGTAGTTTCCCACTCTTTGTATACATCCTTTCTTTGCTTTGTCTTGAACTGATATGATTTGAGCCGTGTCTCTATTTTGATTTGGCAAGACAATGCGGTGACCATAGGACATAGATATATGTTTGTTTGATGCTTTTACTATGTACTAGTACTTGGCAATACAAGACTTGGTAGTTTAATCCTGTCCACCTTACTAATGAACTGGTTCACGAAATGAGTTTCATATACTAGTACATGCTAAACTTGTTATGTATGCCTTGTTTCTTCTTTTAGAATCTTGTGAGAATATTGGGAAGAGTGCCTTATTAAGAAATGGTAAAGGAAATGTAATGAGATAAGGTTCAGGATAGTGACACATCCTTGTTGGTCTCCAACAAAGCTGATAAAACAACTAAGGAAGACTATCTTGAAGACAATGAGACAACCCCAAAGTCTGTCTTGGTTTAGTATTCGATTCTTGGCCACTACCGCATGCACAAGCTATTCAAACTCCTTTATGCGAATCAGTTCGGTTTCTTGAGTCTCAACTACAATTTGAAAGACATCGATCGGATGTCTTTGCGACAACAAGCGGAAGGACTGCGGAAGTCCTGGAGCATTGGATGCATACTTTACGGTGCAACGACAAGCGTTGGAGGATTTTAGCGCCAAGCAGACAAAGCTAATCAGCTTGCTAAGCTTATTGCCGACATGGTGGATACCTAGGATAACGTTTCTTGAGCTCTTGAAGTTGTTTCAGTTATGCTCTTGTTTTGTTGTCGCGTTTATTTGCCTTTGGTAGCCAATTTTGACCAAGTGTATGTAATATCTTGCTTTGTTCCCTATATTTGCCTTGGTGGCGAACTTTGATGCCCAATGGATGTAATATGTGTAATAGCGGTAATAGGCTAGCCTTAATTGCTTGCTTATTTATTTCCTTATTGTCTTGTTTAGTTGTTTGCTTGTAGTCACTGCGGTTCTTTTTACGTGTTTTCTAGTGGCCACAATAGCCTATTTTTGGTAACTAGGCCAAAATAATCATGGCAACACACAATTTGTTGTAACCATGGGCCTCTGAGGCGTATGATCCATGGGCCTTCGTTTGGCCGTAGGAGCATTGGCCTTCTATCTGGCCGTGGGATCCATCGGCCTTCTATCTGGGCCTTAGGGATCAATGGGCCTTCTACGGGTCGTAGGGTCCATGGGCCTTCTATGGGCCGTACTATCCATGGGCCTCATACGGGCCGTAGGATCCATGGGCCTTCTACGAGGCGTATCATAATTTCGCCAATCATGGGTCGTACTATTCGTGGACCATAACGGGCGTTAATAGGCGTGTTGATAACTCTATGAAAACATCCCAGCGGGTTTTTGACATAAGCATTAGCGTATTAACGGTCCATAAGCGGGCGGTATGTAACGACAGGTTGAATTTGGCCTAGCGAAAATAGCGATGTGGGCGTATGTAACGAATCTTGCAAATGAGCCCAGAATCAATGGGCCTGAGAAGGCGAAAGATAACTTGGGCTGAAGCGCCCAATGGAATAACGAATTAGTTAATGGGTATAAAGTGATACACTATTCATTACGGGCCGGTTTCACCACAGGCGTTAATGGGCCAAAGTTACAAAGGTCCTCATATGGGCGAAAGAAGTCATGGGCCACACGGGCGGAAGTTAAAGCAGGCTGAATCATATTGGGCGGCCAGATGATGCTCTTGGGCCTAATTCGGATAGGCGTAGCGGGCCTGGGTTGTGAGTTGTAAATGGGCTATATGCGAGCAGGCCGTTAACGGGCTTTAAGTGGGCGGCCCGCCACCTTTGACCAAGTCAAGCGGGCGGCCTTTTCACGAGAATGGGCCTTTGTTCGGTGCGTGCCACGTGTCGCCGTATCATAGGCGCCTTGGTCCAATGGCGGATGGCATCATCCCCAGCGGTGAGCCGACACGTGTTTCCTCCGACCAATGATGATTTTACGTGGAAAATCCCCATTGGTCGGGGTTGATAACAGGTTATCGGATCAAAACCCGACCCGATAAGCAACGGTGTTACATTACGATGGATGCCCGTGTTGGTCACCCTTGGCGAAAGCAGTTACGTGACGCGATTTATCGTCATGGAAGTGGACACTTCCGTGATGATAATTTTGGTAATGTCATGGAACACTTCTCTGACAACACGGTATGACTATCTTGATTACGACATAAATTTTTCATGGATGTACATGCATGACAAAAAAGCGACCTCTTGTGACAAACATGTATCATCACGGAGTGTATATTTTTGTAGTGAATACAATGGTAAATTGTATAGGTGCACTAGTTTAGCGAAGAGATGGTGATACAAGTGCAATATGGATGGTAGATATAGGTATTTGTAATCTGAAAATATAAAAACAGCAAGGTAACTAATGATAAAAAGTGGCGTAAGCGGTATTGCAATGATAGGAAACAAGGCCTAGGGTTCATATTTTAACTAGTGCAAGTTCTCTCAACAATAATAACATAGATAGATCGAATAAATATCCCTCAACATGCAACAAAAGTAACTCCAAAGTCACTAATAGCGGAGAACAAGCGAAGAGATTATTGTAGAGATGCGAAACCACCTCAAAGTTATTCTTTCCAATCAATCCGTTGGGCTATTCCTATAAATGTCACAAACAGCCCTAGAGTTCATACTAGAATAACACCTTAAGACACAAATCAACCAAAACCCTAATGTCACCTAGATACTCCAATGTCACATCAAGTATCCGTGGGCATGATTATCGATATGCATCACACAATCTCATATTCATCTATTCAACCAACACATAGGACCTCAAAGAGTGCCCCAAAGTTTCTCTGGGAGAATCACGGCCAGCGTGTGCCAACCCCTATGCATAGGTTCCCAATGTCACGAAACCCATAAGTTGATCACCAAAACATACATCAAGTGGATCAATAGAATAACCCATTGTCACCACGGTTATCCACATAAGACATACATCAAGTGTTCTCAAATCTTTAAAGACTCAATCGATAACATAACTCAAGGGAAACTCAATCCATTACAAGAGAGTAGGGGAGAAGAAACATAAGATCCAACAATAATAGCAAAGCTCGCGATACATCAAGATCGTATCACCTCAAGAACACGAGAGAGAGAGAGATCAAACACATAGCTCTTGGTACATACCCTCGGCCCAGGGTGAACTACTCCTCCTCGTCATGGGAGCCGGGATGATGAAGGCGGCCACGGTGAGGTTCCCCCCTCCGTGAGTGCGGAGCAGGTCCCGATTGGTTTTGGTGGCTCTGAGAGGCTTGCGGCGGCGGAACTCCCGATCTATCTTCATTACGGAAGTTTCACGATACGTAGGTATATATGGGTGCAAAGTGCGTCGGTGGAGCTTGGGGCCCCACGAGGGCAGGCGCGCCCCCACCCTCGTGGCCAGCTCCGTATCTTGACGTAGAGTCCAAGTCTATCGGTGGCTTTCCTTCCAAAATAACTTCTCGATTGATTTCGTTCCGTTTCGACTCGTCGATATTCCTTTTCCTCCAAACACTTTGAAATAGGCATAAAAGCAACCAAATGCAGGCTGGGCCTTGATTAATAAGTTAGTCCCAAAAATAATATAAAAGTGGATAATAAAGCCCAATATTGCCCAAAGCAGTAGATAATATAGCGGAGCAATCAAAAATTATAGATCGTTGGAGCGTATCATCTATAATCACCTACTATGTGTTATGATCCGACAACCCGAAGTGACAATAATCGGGATACTTCTCGGTGATGACCATAGTTTGAGGAGTTCATGTATTCACTATGTGCTAATGCTTTGTCCGGTTCTCTATTAAAGGAGGCCTTAATATCCCTTAGTTTCCATTAGGACCCGCTGCCACGGGAGGGTAGGACAAAAGATGTCATGCAAGTTCTTTTCCATAAGCACGTATGACTATATTTGGAATACATGCCTACATTACATTGATGAATTGGAGCTAGTTTTGTTTCACCCTATGTTATGGTATTACATGATGAACCGCATCGGCATAATTATCCATCACCGATCCAATGCCTCGATCTCTCCATATCTTTGGTTCTCGCTTGTTTACTTTCACATTACTCTTTGTTACAATTACTACAAAACACCAAAATATTGCTTTTGATTTCATTACTCTTACATTACAGTTACCACTACTATCATATTACTTTGCTACTAAATACTTTGTTGCAGATACTAAGTTATCCGGTGTGGCTGAATTGACAACTCGATTGCTAATACTTGAGAATATTCTTTGGCCCCTTGTGTTGAATCAATAAATTTGGGTTGAATACTTTACCCTCGAAAGGCATTGCGATCCCCTACACTTGTGGGTTATCAATCACCCTTTCCTATTCAAGGAAAACAAATGCGATTGCTCAAGAGGTAGCAACACGTTGGTGCATTTACAAATCCTGCAAACCAAATGGGCGTGTAGTAGTGTTCAAAACTGCATGTAGGTACTAACCGTTCTCTTCTTTTTGCGGTGCATATTAGACACAGTGGAAGATGTTGATAACGACAATCATATCGAATGCTGGATCGCATCTCTCAAATATTACTTTGAACTCCTACAAGGGACCCCAGGAGATTACACTCGCCATGTTCTTTCTTGCGAGCAAAGGTCTTGATGGTACTTAGGTTGAACACTCATTTAATTAGGAAAGATCAATGGTATGATTATCGGTAATTTGATGCTGCAGAATGGAAGTGCCTCCAAAATGCCAAACTTTATTGGAAGAGCATATGGCAAAGCAATTGGAAGTTATTGTGTCAAACCCATACATGACTTGTTAGCGGCTGATCCTTTTGAGAAATGGCCTTGTGGCAATGTTAATTTAGGCGTTGTAATCTTTGAATTTGAACCCTCAATATTTATGGTATTTGTTATATTGAACCGTTTACATTCTCTTGTCTCAGCATAAGCAGTTCATCGGTGAACGCATGCGTACATCGCACACACCTTGATCTGGTGACCGTTTCTTTTGTGTTGCCTAATCACAAACAGTTCATCAAGTGGTATGTATGATGTACTCGCACACACCTTAATCGGCTGACCGTTTCTTTTGTGTTGCCTAATCACAAATAGTTCATCCAGTGAACCGTATGATGTACATCGCTTTGCGCCTTCATCGGGATGCCCATTTCTTTTGTTACGCCTCGCCATAAGCAGTTAATTGGGTGAACCGTATACCTGGATCGCTACGCAACTAAAATGTGAACCGTGTTTGATGCATCCTCCATTGCAAGCGTTTTGCACCTTTTTTGTGGTTTTTTACATCCCCATTTGTGATTAATGCGCCGCTACAGTTTCGTGAAAGGGTCTCGATCATAGTGTCGCGTTAGCGACATCCTGCGATGAGTGAGTCAGTAAGAAAGCAATAGCAATAAACTAAACGATCATAGTGCTAAGCTAACGGATGGGTCTTGTCCATCACATCATTCTCTAATGATGTGATCCCGTTCATCAAATGACAACACATGTCTATGGCTAGGAAACTTAACCATCTTTGATTAACGAGCTAGTCTAGTAGAGGCATACTAGGGACACTCTGTTTGTCTATGTATTCACACATGTACTAAGTTTTCGGCTAATACAATTTCTAGCATGAATAATAAACATTTATCATGATATAAGGAAATATAAATAATAACTTTATTATTGCCTCTAGGGCATATTTCCTTGATCTCCACTTGCACTAGAGTCAATAATCTGGATTACATAGTAATGATTCTAACACCCATGGAGTCTTGGTGTTGATCATGTTTTGCTTTCGTGAGAGAGGCTTAGTCATGAGTGCGCAACATTCAGATCCACATGTATCTTGCGAATCTCTATGTCTCCTTCATTGACTTGATCGCGGATGGAATTAAAGCGTCTCTTGATGTGCTTGGTTCTTTGGTGAAATCTGGATTTCTTTGCCAAGGTAAATGCACCAGTATTGTCACAAAATATTTTCATTGGACCCGATGCACTAGGTATGACACCTAGATCGGATATAAACTCCTTCATCCAGACTCCTTCATTTGCTTTGCTTCGAGGCAGCTATGTACTCCGCTTCACACGTAGATCCGCCATGGCCTTTCTGCTTGGGCTGCACCAAGCGGCAGCTCCACCATTCAATATAAACACGTATCCGGATTGTGACTTAGAGTCATCCGGATCGATTGTCAACTTACATCGATGTAACCATTTCTGACGAGCTCTTTGTCACCTCCATAAGCGAAACATATCCTTAGTCCTTTTCGGTATTTGAGGATGTTCTTGACCCTTGCCCGATGATCCACTCTGGATTACTTTGGTACCTCCACTGCTAAACTAATAGCAAGGCACACATCAGGTCGGTACCTGCATTGCATACATGATAGAATCTATGGCTAAAGCAAAGGAATTACCTTCATTTTCTCTCTATCTTCTGCGGTGGTGGGGCATTGAGTCGACTCAACTTCACACCTTGCAACACCGCAAGAACCCTTTCTTTGCTTGATCCATTTTGAACTTCTCCAAAACTTTATCAAGGTATGTGCTTTGTGAAAGTCAATTAAGCATCTTGATCTATCTCTATAGATCTTGATGCCCAATATATACAGACTTCAGAGGTCTTTCATTGAAAAGTTCTTATTCAAGTATCCTTTTATGCCATTGAAATTCGGTATCATTTCCGATCAACAATATGTCATCCACATATAATATCGAAATGCTCTGAGCTCCCACTCACTTTCTTGTAAATCGAGGCTTCTCCAAAAGTGCATGTAAAACCATATGCTTTGATCACACTATCAAAGCCTATATTCAACTCGAGAGGCTTTCACCAGCCCATAAATGGATTCTTTGGAGCTTGCACACTTTATTAGCACCTTTTGGATCGACAAAACCTTACGGTTGCATCATATACAATTCTTCTTTAAGATATCCATTAAGAATTCAGTTTTGACATCCATTTGCCAAATTTCATAATCATAAAATGCGGCAATTGCTAACATGATTGAGACGAACTTAAGCATCGCTTCTGGTGAGAAAGTCTCATCGTAGTCAACTCCTTGAACTTGTCGAAAACCTTCATAACAAGTCGAGCTTTGTAAACGATAACATTACCGTCGGCGTCAGTCTTCTTCTTAAAGATCCATTTATTCTCTATGGCTTGCCGATTATCGGGCAAGTCAACCAAAGTCCATACTTTGTTCTCATACATGGATCCCATCTCAAATTTCATGGCCTCAAGTCATTTTGCGGAATCTGGGTCATCATCGCTTCCTCATAGTTCGAAGGTTCATCATGGTCAAGTAACATGACTTCCAGAACAGGATTACCGTACCACTCTAGTGCGGATCTTACTCTGGTTGACCTACGAGGTTCGGTAGTAACTTGATCAGATGTTTCATGATCATCATCATTAGCTTCCTCACTAATTGGTGTAGGAATCAGTGGAACTGATTTCTGTGATGAACTACTTTCCAATAAGGGAGCAGGTACAATTACCTCATCAAGTTCTACTTCCCTCCCACTCATTTCTTTGAGAGAAACTCCTTATCTAGAAATGATCCATTCTTTAGCGAATATCTTGCCTTCGGATCTGTGATAGAAGGTGTACCCAACAATTTTCTTTGGGTATCCTATGAAGACACATTTCTCCGATGCGGGTTCGAGTTTATCGAGGTTGAAGCTTTTTCACATAAGCATCACGGTCCCAACCTTTAGAAAGCGACAACTTGGGTTTCTTGCCAAACCACGAGTTCATATGGCGTCGTCTCAGCAGTTTAGATGGTGCCCTATTTAGCGTGAATGCAACCGTCTCTAAATCATAACCCCAAAATGATAGCGGAAATCGATAAGAGACATCATAGATTGCACCATATCTAATAAAATACGATTACGATGTTCGGACACACCATTCTGTTGTGGTGTTCCGGGTGGCATGAGTTGAAACTATTACGCATCGTTTCAAATGAAGACCAAACTCGTAACTCAAATATTCTCCTCCACGATCAGATCGTAGAAACTTTATTTTCTTATTCGATGATTTTCCACTTCACTCTGAAATTCTTTGAACTTTTCAAATGTTTCGGACTTATGTTTCATCAAGTAGATATACCCATATCTGCTCAAATCATCTGTGAAGGTTAGAAAATACTTGATACCATGTGATGCATCAACACTCATCGGACCGCATACATCGGTATGTATTATTTCCAACAAATCATTGCTCGCTCCATTGTTAGGAAGCGGAGTCTTAGTCATCTTACCCTTGAGGCATGGTTACTTAAGCATCAAGTGATTTGAAAGCCCATCGGCATGGAGTTTGTTCATCGCTTTACCAATACTAGATCATTGATGGCGGCGTTGCATCCATCTAATGGAATTTTCTTAAATATAGAATGCTTGAATCGGGAACCATAATTAAATTTGCATCTCGACCTATATATTAGATTAGCAGCGAGAGAGATGAAATCTAATTGATTTGCAAGGAAGTATAGGGGTAGTATATACGGATATAGTTTTTCTTTGGTCTAATTGTCTTCGGTTATTCTGAGGACGATCGACGGTGTGACGGGTAGATAACTAAAATATTAGAAGGAAATTATGCTTCATTTTGGGATTGTAGATTAATTCATGATGGTTATTGTTACTTAGGACATTGTTCCCAATAGTAGAAGATAGTGTGGAAAATAATGGGACAACTTAGATGGGCCAACTATTAAAATTCATGAGCAAGAAAGTTTCAGATTTGTTTATTTTGCCTACATAGAAAGTGTTCACTCTATGAGTAAAGTTCTTGAACATTGCTTTTATTTATGCCACATATACGAGCCATCCACCGAGTAAACTTGTGCAATTGGACAACTTAGATTATATAGTATATATGCTTTGCACTACCAAATTTCATAAGCGATTATAAGATGGTATGGATCCTTTGACATTATGCCAATTTCTTGTGCCAACAATGCTAAGATTTCCCAGCGGAGATAAAGGCTGGCAACACAGATTACATCACACAAACACAATAAGAGAAATCTAGAAATTGTATTAATTCTATGGGCATACACGCACTTTGGTTTCCATAAAGTTTTGCTTTTCATGAAATCAACTGAAATATCGAGAGGCAAAAATAGAGTCGAACCTTTTGGTTTCCTTTGCATTATCGATAATGTAGAAATCAAACTCATTCGAGAGAAAGTCGACTTACCCTCTTTGTGCCATGGCGGACCATAAAAAAAATGAAACAACAAGCATGGCACATTCGAAATCATGATTTGATGGCCTAATCCAGATGCACCCTCACGACCTTTGTGCAATGCTTCATTCCTCTAAAGTAAGCTCCTTGTTCAACTACTCTGCAATGTATTACAGCTCAAACATCACCAATTTCACACTTACATGATGATTTAGTTTCGGAATTTAAAGAACATTCAGGCCTGACGAACAATTCTAGTTCTTTACCAAAGTAAGTTAATTACATCTTAATCCATATCCGGCTTCACGGTAGTTCACGATTCCGTGGGTGCATTTTCACTATAGTTTGCATTATGTTGCACCTTTGGCCCCTCGAAGGAGCGCCGCCACAGACGATTCTGGAGCTAACTCTTCCCGACGGCTAACCACCTTGCTCGGTGCCATCCAGATTTGCTCGTGCACGTGGACCGCTTACTGGAAGATAGACAATCTACCCATAGTGCCCATTGCCCACCGGAGATCAGCAAGGACCAAACAAAAAGGATTGAAAATGATCTACTGGGGATTACGGGTAGCTGCGTCTCACCTGAGCACCGGTTTCACTGGAATCCCAATCCATCGGCGTTCTCCATGGACCTTATCACCGTCTCGGTCGAGGCACCTCCTTCTATTTTTCTCGTAGTAGCAGTCCACACCTGCTAGAACCATTAGAGACAACAAAGCGCCCATAATGAAGGCGAGGTCAAAAACAATCTGAACCCAGTGGTATGGGATCTTTTCCTCACGGGATCGGCGACGCCGATCCGGCGATGTGGAAGGTGGGTAGCGGCAGCAGCGGGGGATCTCTGATCGCGAAGTGCAGTTGAGCGCTGAAGCGTCGTTGCCCACAGGAACGGCGAAGGCTCGGCAGACCACCTGCTTGTGCAATAGGATGTTCCCTTCCACCGTTTTAATCTTGAGCAGAGGTGTCCTTCCACATGGGGGTCAGCGAGGGGCAGCGAGCTAGAGAGGATCACGGCCGTTTTAATCCGCGCATCAACGCCCATTCGTATCGCCCATTGAATCCCCCACTCGTCTGCTGGATCTCCTTATGCACCTCTCGATCCCCTCGCCTGACCGCGACAGTTGGATCCTCTGTATCGAGCCCCCACCGAATTGTGGCGAGTGGGTGAGCCTTTTCTCAGCAAAGCCTGCGTCTCGATTGCGAGAGTGATACAACCCATTGGGCCCAATTAACACAAAACGTCCAAAAAAGCCACGGGAGTAGTGGCCCGAGAAGGTAAGCCCTCGTCAGGAAGACTGTATGCGCGATTTAGTTGCTATTAAGAGCGAATCCGACGGCCAAAAACGACTAATAGTGACGATCCAACGGTTAGAAATGTTGATGGCCTGAGAGAGCTTAGAGAGTGCTCGATTATAATATATCTAAATGACCTAAACGTCAGTGCCACAAATAAGTTGCACAATCATTATTAAAGTTATATATTTTGGCTTTAATACTATGAATATGTGTATCACTACTATCGAGATTCAATAAAAATAGACCACTAATCAACGGTGCATGACCATAAAAGATATTACTCATATAAATAGAACAACCATTATTCTACGATTTAAATGAATAATCGTCTCACATCAAACAAGATCTAGATATAATGTTCATGTACGCTAGCACCAAATAACAATTATTCAGGTCTAAAACTAATTCCAAAGGTAGATGTAGAGGTAGCGTGCTTGGCGATCACATCAATTTGGAACCATTTCCCCACGCATCGTCACCTCGTCCTTAGCCAATCTTGGCAATCCATAGCCCTGTTTGAATTACAAATATAAGCAGAACCAATATCAAATACCGGGCACTACTCGAGCACTAGTAAGGTACATCAATAACATGTATATCAAATATACCTTTCACTTTGCCATCCTTCTTATCCGCCAAAAACTTGGGGCGGTTTCGCTTCGGTGACGGTCCCTTTGCGGTAAAGCACTCAGGTCTCGGGCTTAGGTCCGGACTTGGGCTTCTTCACTTGACGACAACTTGCTTGCCGCTCTTCTTGAAGTTCCTTCTTCTCTTTGCCCTTCTTCTTGAAACTAGTGGTCTTGTTGACCATCAACACTTGATGCTCCTTCTTGATTTCCACCTCCATGACCTTTAGCATTGCGAAGAGCTGGGGAATTGTCTTATCCATCCCTTGCATATTATAGTTCATCATGAAGCTTTTTAGCTTGGTGGCGGTGATTGAAGAACTCATCAATAACACTATCAAGCTGGAAGATTAACTCCGGTGAGTCAAGTGATTGTGGTACCGGACATTACGAGAATATGCTCCTTGACGAACTATTCTCCTCCATTTTGCAGCTATAGAACTTATTGGAGACTTCATATCTCTCAATCGGGCATTTGCTTGAAATATTAACTTCAACTCTGAAACATTTCATATGCTCCATGACGTTCAAAGCGTTCTTTGAAGTCTGGTTCTAAGCCGTAAAGCATGGCACCTTGAACTATCGAGTAGTCATCGACTTTGCTCTGCGAGGCATTCTAGCGTCAGGTGTTGCTCTGCGGCGGGTCTTGCACCTAAGCGGTGCTTCGAGCATGTGCAGCAATGAGGATAATCCTCAAATTCTGGACCCGTCCGTGTAGTTGCTACCATCATCTTTCAACTTAGTTTTTCTCTGAGCGCATTAAAATTCAAAGGATCGATTATGCGGGCCCTTTGATCTACACAACATAGACATGCAAAATACTATCGGTACTAAGTTCATGATAAATTAAAGTTCAATTAATCATATTACTTAAGAACTCCCACTTAGATAGACATCCCTCTAATCATCTAAGTGATCACGTGATCCAAATCAACTAAACCTTGTCCGATCATCACGTGAGATGGAGTAGCTTTCAATGGTGAACATCACTATGTTGATCATATCTACTCTACGATTCACGCTCGACCTTTCGGTCTCAGTGTTCCAAGGCCATATCTGCATATGCTAGGCTCGTCAAGTTTAACCCGAGTATTACTGCGTGTGCAAAACGGCTTACACCCATTGTATTTGAGCGTAGAGCTTATCACAGCCAATCATCATGTGGTGTATCGGCACGACGATTTATGCATAGCGGTGCATACTCAGGGAGAACACTTATACCTTGAAATTTAGTGAGAGATCATCTTATAATGATATTGCCGTAGTAAGAGAAGTAAGATGCATAAAGGATAAACATCACATGCAATCAATATAAGTGATATGATATGGCCATCATCATCTTGTGCCTTTGATCTCCATCTCCAAAGCACCGTCATGATCACCATCGTCACCGGCTTGACACCTTGATCTCCATCGAAGCATCGTTGTCGTCTCCGCCAACTATTGTAACTACGACTATCGCTACGCTTAGTGATAAAGTAAAGCAATTACATGGCGATTGCATTTCATACAATAAAGCGACAACCATATGGCTCCTGCCAATTGCCGATAACTGTTACAAAACATGATCATCTCATACAACAATTTATATATCATCACGTCTTGACCATATCACATCACGGCAAGCCACTGCAAAAACAAGTTAGGCGTCCTCTACTTTGTTGTTGCAAATTTTACATAGCTGCTATGGGCTTAGCAAGAACCGTTCTTACCTATGCATCAAAAACCACAGCGATTTTTTAGTCAAGTGTGTTGTTTTAACCTTCAACAAGGACCATGCATAGTCACACTCGATTCAACTAAAGTTGGAGAAAGCAGACACCATTAGCCACTGTGTGCAAAGCACGGTAGAGACCAGTCTCATGAGCAGCGGTCATGTAATGTCGGTCAGGCCACTTCATCCAACAATACCGCCAAATCAAAGTATGAGATCTTTGGTAGCGGTATGACTATTATCGCCCACAACTCTTTGTGTTCTACTTGTGCATATAACATCTCGCATAGACCTGTCTCGGATGCCCTTGTTGGGAGCGTAGTATTTCAAAAAATCCTACGATCACGCAAGATCTATCTCGATAAGCATAGCATGGCGGGGAGAGTGTCCCACGTACCCTCGTGAACCGAAAGCGAGCGTTTAATGCTTATGATTGATGTAGTCGAGCGTCTTAGCAATCCAACCGATCAAGTACCGAATGCAGCACCTCCGCGATGCACTGCGTTCAGCTCGGTGGCGTCCCTCGAACTCTAGATCCGGTCGAGGTGAGGAGAGTTTAAATCGACCGACGGCGTGATGATGGTGATGATGAAATTACCGACCACGGGCTTCGCCTAAGCACTATGACAATATGACGAGGTGAAAGCGAGTGGAGGGGGCACGCACATGGCTAAGAAATCAACTTGTGTGCCTATGGGGTGCTGAGGAGTCTGGATTAGGGGTATCCAGGACGGCGGAAATGTACAACGTCCGGACTATTGAGCGTGAAGATGCAAGACTCAAGACTTGACCCGTGTCGGATGGGACTTTCCTTGGCGTGGAAGGCAAGCTTGGCGATCGGATATTATATTTCCTTCCTTATAGCAGACTCCATATAAACCCTAGCCCTCTCGGTGCCTATATAAACCGGAGAGGTTGGTCACTAGAAGGCTGATCACAATTACAATCATACCATCATAGGCTAGCTCTTAGGGGTTTAGCCTCTACGATCTCGTGGTAGATCTACTCTTGTAATACCCATATCATCAATATTAATCAAGCGAGGAAGTAGGGTTTTAACTCCATCGAGAGGGCGAACCTGGGTAAACATCTATGTCCCTTGCTTCCTGTTACCATCAGCCTTGGCCTTACGGTCGGGACCCCTACCGAGATCCGCCGGTTTTGACACCGACATTGGTGCTTTCATTGAGAGTTCCTACGTAGCCGTGCGCTGCTTGGGCTCGATGGCTCCTTCAACGTTGCCAATAACACGATCCGGGCAGTCAAGGCGAGCATGGCTTAGACCTGTTTGTCGGATAAAGCTTCGAGTGTCACCCCACATTAGCCTCGGACCTAAATCCGGGCAGGCTCGCTGCCCTAAGCACGGAGGCTGGACCCGTCCAGAGTCGCGCACTCGCCGGTGTTGGAGCCAAACAGGCCTTACCTCTAGGGTGGCCTATGACTCGGACCCAGTTCATATCCGGATGTTGAATCTGGTCCGCGCACTCCGGCGGTCGAGCCGGGTTGGGCTCGGTAATGGATTTCACCGCGCGGACATTTTTGGCTTTTCGCCCTTTGGCGACATCTTGAACTTCGTTGAAAACTCTCTCTTTGACGAAATTTCTGGGCCAAACTTCGTCCGGTTAGTGGGAAGCGAGGCGATGAAGAAATTGTTGCCCACCCACCACCACTTCATAGCCCACGGTCGATGATTTAACCGGCGTGCCGACGACTCGAAGACATCGGCGGTATGGGCGACGATGCGGAGAAGATCACGAGAATCTCTGGTACTAGACTTCCCCCTCATCACCGACATATACATGGTGGACCGCCCAAAAGAGGACAAAAGCGACAATCCGGACGATAAAACCCCTAGACAAAAGCCAAAGCGATGGCGCGGGCAGTTCTAAGTCCGACAACAGTAAAATAGTGACAAGAAGCGCGGAGGATCGATACTACAATCAACGAAGGCAACAATGACCATACGGACCCGGTGATGGAGCAGGGCCGAACGGTCACCACGAACACAGTTGATTGGGCGCTTGAAGCGACAATGATCCCGAGCAGACGAGGTCATCGAAGCGAACCCATTTCGGGAAAACTGTCCAGGATAATGATGCAATCCGGAAGAAGATGTGGAGCGAGATAACCTCCACGAGAAAAGCATGGCCACCGCAAGAAGTATAAAGAAGCGAAGCAGCGGCTCAAGGCGCACAAGAAACACTCAGCCGTAGATGGAACAAAGTGCTGAACCGCGAAGAAAGATCTGGCGATGATGCATCATACAAAGAGCTATCAAAGCGCAAGCTCGCGAGGAATTGAGCTAGCGGTGTACCACTTCATAACCATAACAAGCGGCTACCGACCCACATGAAGACCTGAATAAGAAAATTTGGCGCGGCCAGGTCCATCTATGGATCAAAGGGCGTGCCGACGAAGGACTATAGTGGCCCAAAGCGATTACATGTCGAATACCGGTCGGAATAAAGGCCGGACACAACAAAGCCAATGGCGACATGCCCACGGCATGTCCAGGTCTGAAGGGCTGCTCACTCCACATGCTTCAGATGTAAAGTATTGGACCCTGAATTCCCAGGGCTTTAAACACCTGTGAACATAGAGGCATCTGATGGAACAATAGACCCGAAGTGCGGATGAGGACTTTATCCTGCACATACATATGGCTCGTGGGGATGACCTTCACGCCATCAAATACCTCCCCCTCAAAATTTGAAGGACCAGCTCAGCCTTTGGTTGAAAGGCCTCCCTGAAAATTCAATTGGGGCTAGGAGGAACTCGAGGGCAGCTTTGGGGCCAACTTTCAAGGGACCTATGTCCGGCCTCCGGATCTTGACGACTTAAGTCACATAGTCCAACCCCGGAGAATCCGCCCACAAGTTTTACAGATTCCTCACTAAGAAGAATCAAATTGTTGGTGTCCGGATGCGAAGCCTTAGCGACATTCAAACCTGACATCACATGTTGATGGCTCGCCATGAAACCTCGGCCAGAAAAACCAAGGACAATGGCAGCCCTAACAAGCCTTATGACCGCTTTTTGCGGCGAGAAGATAGGTGGCTGGCCCGTAAAGGCACCGGCGACCCGGCACATCCGAAATAAGGGATGCAGCGGGAAGCCATGGCGTCATAAAACAAGCGCCAAAACAAGGAAGAGGCAGGATAACCGGACGGTTAATAGCCGGATTCGGGGCTCTTGACCTAATCAGCAAAACAAGTCATCTAAAGGCAGCATGGTAGCCGTCCGTGCGAATAGAGTCCTAGATAGACTATGCCAAATTCATGGCACCCACGACAAACACCGCAAACCACACTCCCGAGAGAGTCTTTGGGTCTTCAAGCGGTTAAACAAACTAAATACCGAACACAAGGAAAGGAAACACCAAGTGAAAGCGAGGATGAACCTCGCCCGCCCAAACAGAAGACGGAAAAATTCCCTTGAGAGGTTAAAAGCAGTGAACATGATGAAGGAAATATGCCCTAGAGGCAATAATAAAGTTATTATTTATTTCCTTATACCATGATAAATGTTTATTATTCATGCTAGAATTGTATTAACAGGAAACATAATACATGTGTGAATATATAGACAAGCAGATATGTCACTAGTATGCCTCTACTTGACTAGCATTAATCAAAGATGGTTATGTTTCTAACCATGAACAAGGAGTTGTTATTTGATTAACAAGGTCACATCATTAGTTGAATGATCTGATTGACATGACCCATTCCGTTAGCTTAACACTTGATCGTTTAGTATGTTAATGCTTTCTTCATGACCCATACATGTTCCTGTAACTGTGATTATGCAACTCCGTTTGGGAGGAACACTTTGGGTACTACCAAAGCGTCCTAGCGTAGCGGGTGATTATAAAGGAGTACTACAGGTGTCTCAAAGGTACTTGTTGGGTTGGCGTATTTGAGATTAGGTTTTGTCACTCCGATTGTGGAGAGGTATCTCTAGGCCTTCTCGGTAATACATCACTTAAGCCTTGCAAACATTACAACTAATGAGTTAGTTGTGAGATGATGTATTACAGAGCGAGTAAAGAGACTTACCGTGCGAGATTGAACTAGGTATTGGATACCGGCGATCGAATCTCGGGTAAGTAACATACCGATGACAAAGGGAACAACGTATGTAGTTATGCGGTTTGGCCGATAAAGATCTTCGTAGAATATGTAGGAACCAATATGGGCATCAGGTTCGCTATTGGTTATTGACCGAGAATGGTTCTAGGTCATGTCTACATAGTTCTCGAACCCGTAGGGTCCATGCGCTTAACGTTCGATGACGGTTCATTATGAGTTTATAAGTATTGATGCACGAAGGTTGTTGGGTCCGGATGTGATCACGCGGACATGACGAGGAGTCTCGAAATGGTCGAGACATAAAGATTGATATATTGGAAGCCTACATTTGGACATCGGAAGTGTTCAGTGAAATCGAGAATTTGCGAGATGCGGAGGTTACGGAACCCCGGGAACTACATGGGCCATAGTGGGCCTTGGAGGGAAAGGAGAAAAAGGGCCAGCCCTAGGTGGCGCGCCCCCCTTCCCTAGTCCTGGGACTAGGAAGGTGGGACCCCCTCTCTCTCTTCCCCTCCAGGAATCCTAATCCAACTAGGATTGGAGGGAATCCTACTCGGAGGGAGTAGGACTCCTTAGTGCACCTCCCCCTTGGGCGGCCACCTCCCCTTGGCTCCTTTATATCTCTGGGGCAGGGGCACCCCATGACACACAAGTTGATCTCTCGGATCTTTCCTTAGCCGTGTCGGTGCCCCTTCCACCATATTCCACTTGGTCATATCGTCGCGGAGCTTGGCGAAGCCTCTTGGGAGAAGTCATATCGTCGCGGAGCTTAAGGCGAAGCCCTCGTCAGTGGAGCATCAACATCGTCCTGCGCCCGTCGTGCTTGTGGAACTCATCCCGACACTTTCTGGATCGGGTCGGGGATGCGTCATCGAGCTGAGCGATGTGCGAACTTCGGAGGTGCCGTCACGTTCGGTGCTTGGATCGGTCGGATCGTGAAGGCGTCTGACTACATCAACGCGTTGTTATCGCGCTTCGCTTTCGGTCTCACAGTGCGTGGGCGGACACTCTCCCTCTCGTTGCTATGCCATCACCATGGTCTTGCGTGATCGTAGGAATTTTTTGAAATTACTCGTTCCCCAGCGATGGCATCGAGCCTGGTTTTATCGTTGATGTCATATGCGCGAGTAGAACACAAGTGAGTTGTGGGCGATACAAGTCATCACGCCTACCAGCATGTCATACTTTGGTTCAGCGGTATTGTGAGATGAAGCGGCCGGACCGACATTACTGCGTGCGCTTCTGCGAGACTGGTTTCACCGCTCGAGCACTCGTTGCTTAAAGGTGACCGGCGGTGTCTCTCTCTCACTTTAGTTGAATCGAGTGTGGCTCGCCCGGTCCTTGAGAAGGTTAAAAGCGGAGTCTATTTGTGAAATATCGTTGTGGTTTTGATCGTGGTAAAAGCGGTTCTTGCTCAGCCCGTAGCAGCCACGTAAAACTTGCAACAACAAAGTAGAGGGCGTCTAACTTGTTTTTGCGGGGCATGTTGTGATGTGATATGGTCAAGGCGTGATGCTATATTTTATTGTATGAGATGATCATGTTTTGTAACGAGTTATCGACAATGGCGGGAGCCATATGGTTGTCGCTTTATTGTATGAAATGCAAGCGCCATGTAATTGCTTTACTTTATCACTAAGGAGTAGCGATAGTCGTAGAAGCAATAGTTGGCGAGGCGACAACGATGCTCGATGGAGATCAAGGTGTCGGCGCGGTGGCGATGGTGATCATGGCGGTGCTTGGCGATGGAATCACAAGCACAAGATGATGATGACCATATCATATCACTTATATTGATTGCATGTGATGTTTATCCTTTATGCATCTTATCTTGCTTTGATTGTGGTAGCATTATAAGATGATCTCTCACTAAAATTATCAAGTGTTCTCCCACAGTATGCACCGTTGCCAAAGTTCGTAGTACCCGGACACCGCGTGATGATCGGGTGTGATAAGTTCTCGATCCATCTACAGGGTGCAAAACAGTTGCACAGCGGAATACTCAGGTTAAACTTGGCGAGCCTAGCATATAACAGATATGGCCTCGGAACACGGAGACCGAAGGTCGAGCGTGAATCATATAATGAATATGATCAACATAGTGATGTTCACCATTGAAACTACTCCATCTCCGTGATGATCGGACATGGTTTAGTTGATTTGGATCACGTGATCACTTAGATGACTAGAGAGATGTGCATCTAAGTGGGAGTTTTTAATATGATTAATTGAACTTAAATTTATCATGAACTTAGTACACGATAGTATTTTGCTTGTCTATGTTTCCTTTGTAGATAGATGGCTCGTGTTGTTGTTCCGTTGAATTTTAATCGTTCCTTGAAAGCAAAGTTGAAAGATGATGGTAGCAATTACGGACTGGGTCCGTAACGAGGATTATCCTCATTGCTGCACAGAAAAATTACGTCCTGGAAGCACCGCTTGGTGACAGGCTTCTGCTGAATCTTGAGCGAAGTTGTGAGCGTCTGGCAAAGCAAAGCTGATGACTACTCAATAGTTCGATGTGCCATGCTTTCGACTTAGAACCGGGTCTTCAACGGCGTTTTGAGCGTCATGGAGCATATGAGATGTTCAGGAGTTGAAGTTAATATTTCAAGCAAATGCCGGATTGAGAGATATGAAGTCTCAATAAGTTCTATAGCTGCAAGATGGAGGAGAATAGTTACTGTCGGTGAGCACATACTCAAAATATCGGGTATAACAATCACTTAATTCAGTGGAGTTAATCTTCGGATGATAGTGTCATTATGAAATTCTCCAATCACTGCCACCAAGCTACAAGAGCTTCGTGATGAACTATAATATGCAAGGGATGACTAAGACAATTCTGAGCTCTTGGCGATGCTAAAAGCAGCGGAGGTAGAAATCAGAAAAGAGCATCAAGTGTTGATGGTCAACAAGACCACTAGTTTCAAGAAAAGGGCAAAGGGAAGAAGAAGGAAACTTCAAAAGAACAGCAAGAAAGTTGCTGATCAAGAGAAAAACCCAAGTCGGACCTAAGCACTGGCCGAGTGTTTTTCTATAAGCCAATGGACCTTTGAGCGGAACTGCCCCAAGTATTTGGCGGATAAAAAGGATGGCAAGGTGAACAAAGGTATATGTGATATACATGTTATTGATGTGTACCTTACTAGAGCTCGTAGTAGCTTTTTGGGTATTTGATCTTTGGTTCTGTTGCTAATATTTGCAACTTCGAAGCAGGGGACTCTGGAATAGGCGAGCTTTGGCAAAGGATGAGGTGACGATCTGCGCGTGGGAAATGGTTCCAAAGTCAATGTGATCGCGGTTCGATACGCTACCTCTACATCTACCTTGGGATTAGTTTTAGACCTAAATAATTGTTATTTGGTGCGGCGTTGAGCATGAACATTATATCTGGATCTTGTTTAATCACGAGGCGGTTATTCATTAAATCGAGAGAATAATGGTTGTTCTATTTATATGAGTAATATCTTTTATGGTCATGCACCCTTGAAGAATGGTCTATTCTTGTTGAATCTCGACAGTAGTGATACACATATTCATAATGTTGAAGCCAAAGATGCGAGAGTTGATAATGATAGTGCAACTTATTTGTATACTTCTCCGTTTAGGTCATATCGATTGTAAAGCATGAAGAAACTCCATCTTGATGGGCTTACGGAATCACTTGATTATGAATCACTTGGTACTTGCGAACCGTGCCTCATGGGCAAGATGACAAAAGCCGTTCTCGGAACTATGGAGCGAGCAACTGATTTGTTGGAAATCATACATCTTGATGTTTGTGGTCAATGAATGTTGAGCCGCGGCGGGTATCGTTATTTTCTCACCTTCACAGATGATTTGAGCGAGATATGGGTATATCTACTTAATGAAACACAAATCTGAAACATTTGAAAAGTTCAAAAATTTGAGTGAAGTGGAAAATCATCGTAACAAGAAAATAAAGTTTCTCGATCTGATCGTGGAGGAGAATATTTGAGTTCTGAGTTTGGTTTACATTTGAAACAATGTGGAATAGTTTACAACTCCGCCTCCCGGAACACCACGGAGAAATGGTGTGTCGAACGTCGTGTCGTACTTTACTAGATATGGTGCGATCTATGATGTCTATTTCGATTTACCGCTATCGTTTTGGGGTTATGCTTTAGAGGCGGCGCATTCACGTTAAATAGGACACCGTCAAAATCCGTTGAGGCGGCGCCTTATGAGCTGTGGTTTGGCAAGAAACCAAAGTTGTCGTTTCTTAAAGTTTGGGACTCGATGCTTATGTAAAGAAACTTCAACCAGATAAGCTCGAACCCAAATCGGAAAAATGTCTTCATAGGATACCCAAAGGAGCTGTTGGGTACACCTTCTATCACAGATCTGAAGGCAAGATTTTCGTTGCTAAATTGGATCCTTTCTAGAAAGGAGTTTCTCTCGAAAGAAGTGAGTGGGAGAAAAGTAGAACTTGATGAGATAAGCATATCTGCTCCCTTATTGGAAAGTAGTTCATCACAAGAAATGGTTCTGTGACAACTACACCAATTAGTGAGAAACTAATGATGATGATCATGAAGTTTGAGATCAAGTTACTCTTGAACTTCGTAGGTCAACGAGTAAAATCGCACCAGTGAGTACGGTAATCTTACTCACAGTCATGTTACTTGACCATGGCGAACCTACAAACTATGAAGAAGCGATGGTGAGCCCAGATTCCATAAAATGGCTGGAAGCCATGAAATCGAGATGGGATCCATGTGAGAACAAAGTATGGACTTTGGTTGACTTGCCCGATGATCGGCAAGCCATTGAAAATAAATGGATCTTTAAGAAGAAGTAATGGCGATGGTAATATAAGTGTCTACAAAGCTCGACTTGTTGCGAAAGGTTTTCGACAAGTTCAAGGGTTGACTACGATGAGACTTTCTCACCGTGGCGATGCTTAAGTCTGTCCAGAATCATGTTAGCAATTGCCGCATTTTATGATTATGAAATTTGGCAAATGGATGTAAAAACTGCATTCTTGAATGGATTTCTAGAAGAAGAGTTGTATATGATGCAACGGAAGGTTTTGTCGATCCAAGAGGTACTAACAAAGTGTGCAAGCTCGGCGATCAATTTATGATGCAGTGCAAGCCTCTCGGAGTTGGAATAAGCGCTTTGATAGTGTGATCAAAGCATATGGGTTTATCTGAGACTTTTGAGAAGCTTTGTATTTACAAGAAAGTGAGTGGGAGCTCTGTAGCATTTCTAATATTATATGTGGACGACATATTGATTGGAAATGATATAAATTCTGGATAGCATAAAAGGATACTTGAATAAAGTTTTTCAATGAAAGACCTCGGTGAAGCTGCTTACATATTGGGCATCAA
>JAHIAM010004530.1:0-39020 GCA_021605205.1 Aegilops longissima
TGATAGAAAAGCGCATAGTTATGAGAATATCTAAGCAATGATCATGAATATAGGCATCACGTCCGTGTCAAGTAGACCAAAAGCGATTACGCATCTACTACTATTACTCCACACATCGACCGCTATCTGACATGCATCTAGAGTATTAAGTTCATAAAGAGTAACGCATTAAGCAAGATGACATGATGTAGAGGATAAACTCAAGCGGTATGATATAAACCCCATCTTTTTATCCTCGATGGCAACAATACAATCGTGCCTTGCTGCCCTATTGTCCTTGGGAAAGGACACGCAAGATTGAGCCCAAAGCTAAGCACTTCTCCCATTGCAAGAAAGATCAATCTAGTAGGCCAAACTAAACCGATAATTCAAAGAGACTTGCAAAGACATCAAATCATGCATATAAAATTGAGAGAAGAACCAAATATTATTGAGAGATAATCTTGATCATAAATCCACAAGTCATCGGATCTCGGAAAACACACATAAAAGAATAATACATCGAATAGATCTCCAAGAACATCAAGGAGAACTTCTTATTGAGAACCAAAGAGAGAGAAAAACCATCTAGCTAATAACTATGGACCCTAAGGTCTGTGGTAAGCTACTCACGCTGAATCAGAGAGGCTATGGTGTTGATGTAGAAGCCCTCCATGATCGATTCCCCCTCCGATAGAATGCCGGAAAAGGCCCCATGATGGGATCTCACGGGTACAGAAGGTTCTGGCGGTGGAAAGGTGGTTTCGTCGCTCCCCCTAATGTTTTTAGGGTATAAGAGTATATATAGGAGAAAGAAGTACGTCGGCGGAGCTCCGTGGGGCCCACGAGGGTGGGGGTGTGCCTACCCTCCCTGGGCGCGCCCTCCTGCCTCGTGGCCACCTCGCGGAGTTCCAGACTTCAACTCTAAGTCTTCTGGATTGCGTTTGTTCCAAGAAAGATCATCGCGAAGGTTTCATTCCTTTTGGATTCCGTTTGGTATTCCTTTTCTGCAAAACACTTAAATAGGCAAAAAAAACAGAAACTGGCACTAGGCCTTCGGTTAATAGGTTAGTCCCAAAAATAATATAAAAGATCATATTAAAGTCCATTAAACATCCAAAACAGATAATATAATAGCATGGAACAACCAAAAATTATAGATACGTTGGAGACATATCAAGCTTCCCCAAGCTTAATTCTTTCAAATCCTCGAGTAGGTAAATAATAAAAACAGAATTTTTGATGTGGAATGCTACCTAACATAATTTTCGATGCAATTCTCTTTATTGTGGCATGAATGTTCAAATCCATAAGATTCAAAACCAAAGTTTAATATTGACATAAAAACAATAATACTTCAAGCATACTAATAAAGCAATCATGTCTTCTCAAAATATTATGACCAAAGAAAGTTATCCCTACAAAATCATATAGTGCGGCTATGCTCTATCTTCATCACACAAAATATTTATATCATGCATAACCACGATGACAAGCCAAGCAATTGTTTCATACTTTTGATGTTCTCAAACTTTTCAATTTTCACATAATACATGACCGTGAGTTATGGACATAGCACTATAGGTGGAATAGAATGGTGGTTGTGGAGAAGACAAAAAGGAAAGCAGTCTCACATCAACTAGGCGTATCAGCGGGTGTGGAGATGCCCATCAATAGATATCAATGTGAGTGAGTAGGGATTGCCATGCAGCAGATGCACTAGAGCTATAAGTGTATGAAAGCTCAATAAACAAAACTAAGTGGGTGTGCATCCAACTTGCTTGCTCATGAAGACCTAGAGGCGATTTGAGAAGCCCATCATTGGAATATACAAGCCAAGTTCTATAATGTAAAATTCCCACTAGTATAAAAGTGACAACATAGGAGACTCTCTATCATGAAGATCATGGTTCTACTTTGAAGCACAAGTGTGGTAAAGGATAGTAGCATTGTCCCTTCTCTCTTTTCTCTCATCATTTTTTTATTTAGGACTTTCTCTCTTTTATGGCCTCTTTTTTTTTCGTCCAGTCTCATCCCGACTTATGGAATCATACACTACAAAAAATACACTTAGTGATTATCGTGTTTGTCCAAGTAGGTCGCGTTTTTGTCATGCATGTAGACAATTTTATAGCCAGAATCAAGATAGTCATACGTGTTGTCATAGAAGTGTTCCATGACATTACCAAAATTATCATCGCAGTGTCCACTTCCATGACGATAAATCATGGCGTCACAAAAGTGTTTTAAGTCAAGGGTGACCGACACGTGGCATCCACCGTAACGGAGCAGCCATTAAGCTATCGAGTCGGTTTTGGATCCGATAACCCTCTAACAACCCGACGATGGAGATTTCCATGTGTAAAATCATCATTGGTGAAGAAGCTACATGTTGGCTCACCGTTGGGACGGATGTCATCCACTCATTGGACGAAGGCGCCTATGATACATCCACATGTGTACGGCGAAGCGAGTCCCATTCCTATGAAAAGGCGGCCCGTTTGACTTGAGTCAGGTGGCGGGCGGCCGCGAAGCTTGTTAACGACACATTAAGTAAATAGCCCATTCTGACCCGCTAACCGGGGCCGTTATGACCTATCCGAATTAGGCCCGATGGCGTCATCGGGCTGTCCAATATGATTCCATCCCATTTTAAGTTTCGGCCCATGTATGGCCCATGACGTCTTTCGGCCCATATGAGGCCCTTTGTAACTCTTGGCCCATTAACGGCCCGTGGTGACACTGGCCCGTAATGAACAGTGTATCACTTTATACCCATTAACGGGCCATTAGTCCATTGGGCCGTTTCCAGCCCATGTTATCTTTCGGCCTTCTTAGGGCCCATTTATTCTTGGGCTCATTTCCAGCATTGATTTACTACGGCCCGTTCTGCCATTTTACGCTTGTGGGCCAAATTCAGCCCGTGGTTCTGATCGGCCCGTTTGTGGCCGTTAATACGTTAGGCCATTTCATAAGCGTCATCAAATCGACCTATGCGACAGCCCGTTGTGGTAGGCCCATGAGCGACGACTCAACTCTAACCCGTTCACGGCCATAATCTTGATCTGTTTTTGGCGCATGTTTGGCGTCGATCCTCTGACCGTATAAGGCCCATTGATAATCTGACCGTAGAGGCCCATTGTTTCTACGGACCGTAGGAAGCCAGTGTCACTCTGATAAATATGTAGCCCATGGCTGTTAAGGCGGAAACTACTATAGGTTTAGACACGCTAATGGCCCAAGATGATTATAGGCCACGTTTTGGCCCATATGAGTAGCGGTAAGCCTAAAGACCAAACAACCTTTGAGATCGTCGTCCATTTTGCTTCATGCTTTTATATCGATATTTATTGCATTATGGACTGTTATTACATGTTATGTCACAATACTTATGCCTATTCTCTCTTATTTTACAAGGTTTACATAGGGAGGAGAATCGGCTTTTTGAATTACAGAAATGGAAAAGGGACAAATATTAGAGACCTATTACGCACAACTCAAAAGTCCTGAAACTCCATTTCCCATTTCCCATTTGGGACAAGCTTTATTAACATCTGTAAAAGTCGTCTGAGTCTCCATTTCCCATTTGCCTTTCGTACAACTCGGATAGGCCAACCACGTGGGATGGAGTACCCCTCGACAAGGCTGCTGCTTCAACTTCTTGATCTCTTACTGCTATGAACTCTTGGCGCTCCTTTGCACCTTCGACTTTTTGCTTGCGGGCGCGCGAGGACGGACAGCTAGGTGGTGCTCAATTACTTTCACAGGAACACGGGGATGTCGGATGGTTGCCATGCAAACACGCCGACATTCGCCCGCGAGAAAGCAGCAATGGCGCCTTCCTATTTAGGGTCAAGCATGGCGATGGTGAAAATACCACCGGTGCCGTCCTCCTTGGCGGACACCTTCTTGGTCTTGGCGGGGCAGCCATCATCTTTCTTGTACTTGCGGTGGAGCTCGATGGTGCGTCCTCGGCGGTGCGCGGCACTCAGAAGAGTGCGCTTGCGGAGTGGGCATCGAGCTCTTGCGGACAAAGTGGTCTTCTTCTTCCCTCGGGGAGCTTCGTGACAAGTGATTTGCTATCTGTGGCGGCTCTTTGCATCGGTAAATCTTGTCGGCGCGAGATAAGCGCATCCTTCTTATCGCCATGGGCAGAAATGATGCTTATCGGGCGGGCATCTTGAGCAGGTTGTAGGCGTAATGAGAGGCTTCCATGAACTTGGCGAGTCTGGGCGGCCAAGTATCCCATTGTAAGGCAATGGGAAATCGGCAACGTCAAGCGTGACCCTCTCGGTCCTGAAATTCAGCTCAACGCCAAATATTCTTGGCGGTGTGATCTTCCCTTCGGCTTGCTCCTTCTGGGTTGATTCCTTGGAAAGTGCAGGTCTCTTGAGCTTCATTGTCGGGTTTGAAGCTTACGGAGCCTGCGGAGGAGATCGATTCAGGCGGCCCGCCGTCAACCAACATCTTTGTGACCTTGAGGTTGCGGATAGTTGGTGATACCAACATCGGCAAGCACCGAGCGATTATGTGATCGGGGTGGTCCTCAATGTCAAAGATGATGGGCGTCTGGACCACTTGAGCTGCTTGGCGATTCTCTGAACAGTTACATTGCATTAACCTCCGCATCCATTGCTTGAGTTGGCGGTCACGGTATCTGAGAGAAGCACCACCGTCAGCGCGAGAACCTCTGTTGCCTTTTGAAACTCCTGCTCATCGACTTCGCCGTCTTCCATGTCTTCATCGTCATCTTCGTCTTCATCCTTGTCGTGGCGCGAGAGGTGCATCTCCTTGCCGCTGCTTAGCCTTACCCAGCGGCGTCCTCCCGGCGGGTCTCTTCTTGCTAGCTGCCACAGCACCTTCACAGGCCTTCTCCTTATCTACGCGCTCGTACTCAGCCCTCTGCTGTTCAACAAGCTGCTCGACTTTCTTGCAGCTCTGGAGGTCATGGCCCTTAGTGCGGTGAATCTTGCAATCTTGCTTGTTGGAGCTGTCTGTTTGTCGTGGCCGCCACAGCTTAGCGGTTGGTGTCGGCAACCTCCTTGCGAGCCACCAGCCTTGGCTTTGTTGGCGGCACCATCCTTCTTGGACTGCTTTCGACAACTAGTACTTCTTAGGTCTTCTTCTTTCTGTTGTTCCCCTTGGCTCTTCTTTCAGAGGCGGTCTCCTCCTTGTCGATTCTGCTCCCACATTCTCTCCGGGAGTCTTCTTCCCTCCTCGGCCGTGCACTTGTCGGCCAAGGCATACAGCTCATGACATCCTTGACTTTGCACGCCGCCATCTTCTCCCTCATCCTGCGGTTGCGTATTACGATGAAGCAGCGGCTGATCACTGTGGCGGGGTGGACATACGGGATGTTGTAGTGCACCTGTTGAATCTCTGGATAAACTTGCGTGGGACTCTCCTTCCTTACGGGCAAGCGGTGAAGGTCACTCTCTTGGCCATGAGGCTTGTGGCCGCCTGTGAAGGCGCCGACAAACTGATGGCACAAATCTGCCAAAGAAGAAATGGAGCTGTCCAAGCAAGTGCATGAGCCAAGATCGACATTTGGCTTGAGTACCAGCGGGGAAGTAGTTGGCGAGGATCTTGTCGTCTCGTCCCCCCGCCTTTGCACGCGATGGTTTAGATCTTTGAGGAACTCCGATGGGTGTGTCATGCCATCATACTTCTCGCTTTGCTCGGCAGAAGTTTTTCTTGTCGAGACCCCTTTGGACTTGCGCAGCTCACGGGTGAGCATGGGGCAACCTACGCGTCTGACAAATCGCTGGTTCCCCAGGCGCATGCATATCAACAGCGGGCCCGTAGCGTTGGTCGGATTGGCCTTGGCGCTTCTCTTGGCGCTCGATCACGGTCGGCGTCTTCTTCTTGCCGTTCCTTAAGAACTTGGCGCTGATCACATCGAGCTTGTGGATCCGGCGGCGGTGGAGTCGTTGTCGAGAATGAATCTGAGGGTGGTGATCGTGGCCTTGGGAAGGGAGTGCATGGTGGTTGCACCCCGCAGGTCTCGTCGCCACCGGCTCGTGCCTTGTCGTCGCGCCCAGCAACAGGGGCCTGATTAGTTGCCAGCGGAGCGTCGCCGTTAGCAAAGCCGATGAGACTACAGGATGGTGGCCCTCCATTACGTCGACCTTGTCGGCCGTTGGAGATAGTCTAAAAGCGATTGGGCTCGCCAAGGCTTCGCTGGAGGTGGTTGGTAGCAGCGGCGTGCGGGCGAAAAAGCGGGATGTGCTCGGACTCCTAACCAAGTTAGGAGGAGCATCATCCGTCAGCGACCGTACCCCCACTCGTACCAGCATCTTTGGCGTGCATCGCGGGTCTCGAGGGCCTCGGGATCCTCGGCTTGGCCTTGATCTGTCGAGCGTATGGTGCTGCGAGCACCATGGCGCTTCGTTCAGCGCCTCTTGAGAAGGGCCAGCGGTGCGGATTCGAGACGCCCGAAGCTTGCGCGCCTTGTCCTTGGACTGGCGGCGTCGTGGGCTCTCGGCGGCGCCCGTTCCTCCGCCGGCGTCTTCCCCACCACTCGTCAGCTCCGGTGGTGGTGGGTTTGTAGCAGACAGCTCTGCTACGCCGAGGACTTCTTCTTGGTGGCATGTTGATGAAGATGTTGAAGAAGTTGCTCGGCGTGAATGCGGACCAGGTTCACACAGCCTCGGCGCCCCCTACAGCGCGCCAAAGATGTCGGGGAAGCTGATGCGTGTCCCACGAACACCTATGGGACCCTAGTCCCTTGTGGTTCGGAGGGCGGAGAATGCACAAAAGCGGATCGGCGATGCACTGCGAGCAGATTACCCAGCCGGAACTCTCGGGAGATAACCTCCTCTGCTGCTTGGTTGATTCTATTGTGTTCTTGCTAGGGAGCAATGGGAGCTACAAAACCTAGCATGAGTGAGTGTGGTCTCGTATGGTCGAATGAAATGAGCAGGCGAACCCTTTCTCGTTGCACTTGGGCCTCCTTTTATAGGCTCAAAGGGGTCACCACAGGTGGCAAGTAGACAAGGGTAAAACAGGAAAAAGCGATGGTTGGTACACCAACATATACGATGTCTGATGTCCTATACCTAATTACGGCGGCAAGGGACAAGAGTAATAAATGCCCGTCGATCGGCTGAACGATGCTGAGGGACCGTCAAGTCGCCTCCGTTCGCCACGATGGTAGCTTGTCGGCGCCGCTTACCGCTGCTCCCGCTGGCTGCACAGCCCTTTGACAGCGTGCTGGAGGTAGCCCCATGGCGACACGTTGGCGGATGAGCTGGGCGGAGATGAAGAGAGGTTGCTGCGCGGCAAGCGCCTTGCATGGCGAGAATCCTTGTCGTGCTCGGGGCTTGTCGCTCACCAAGCCTTCGGCAAGCTCCTCTTGCGGGGCCTTGTTCCTTTGTGCCTTGAGTGGTCTTCGGCAAGCTCCTCTTCTTGGGGCCTTGATACTTTGTTCTTGAATGGCTCCAAAGAGCCGCGGAGAACTGGCGGTCACTAGGCGGCCTGCCTTGAGTGCTGCAACTGCCCGTGCGAGTTCGAGTGCTAGGGTACCCCTACTCTAGTACACCGGCAGGAGCCCGGACTTGGGCCATACTGCAGCGCCCGAGCTCTGTTGGGCCAGGCCCAAAAGCGATTACTGCAGACGCGCGGCCTAGATCGCCTTGATTATTTGCCTCGGACCCACCACGTCCCCCCAGAGCGACACGTTACGGGACGTGGCGTCGTGGGAGAAGATCGTGGGGCTTTCTTTAATGGGAAAATCGGGCGCCGCCCCTCTCCCTCCTTATAGCGAGGAGCAGGGGGAGGCAGCCCACTTGCCATTCTTTGTCACATCAAAACCACCGCCGCTCCCTTTTCTTCTCTAGTCCAAAGAAGCGGCGCTCGCCCCCCCATTGCCACGGCGCCACCGCGCCGTCGACCTCCTCCACCACCTCCCCGTGGCTCAAAGCCGACAAGAAATCGTGAAATCGGTCGGCGCGGCGGCTCGCGGTCTTTGTGGAAGGCGGGTCCTCTTCGATCCCTTGCAGCGAGGAAGGAGCTGCGGGGCTGTATTACCTTTTACGGTCGGCGGCCGGCGCATCCGGCGCTGCGAGGTGATCTCCGCCGCCACATCCGAGAAAGTTTCCATCGGGTACCCTTTCTTGGCGCTTTTCTTCCACTGCGAGGCTCTGCTTCGCCCTTTTCGAATTCTTTGCGATGTCATGAACACATATGGCCTCCGCCTCCTTGATTTCACCCCCAGCGCCGTCCTCACCATGGCAGTTTCGCACACCTCTGCGAGAACTTTGTGGGAATCCACCAAATGTAGCACTTTTCGCCATTACTTCATGCCAGCGTAGAGAGGAGAGCTGCTTGCGGGGATTGCATGGATCTCGGGATCGGCAAGAAGGAAGCATATCTTGACGGAGAGCTGCGCAGCAAGTGGGAGGTGGAGAGCTGGTGGTGTTGGATCTTAGAGGAGGACCGCAGCCTTTCACGCCTGCACCAAACCCCCATAGTCTGCAGCAGCGATTGGAGCAACTTGGGCGGAGGATGCCAAGTTGAAGATGCCGTGACTAGGATCTTGCGCCTCGGGCATGCGGACTTACCGTAGGAGCGGTTGGCGCGGACTTCGCCGCCGCCGCATTAGCGCCCTTGCGGAGAGGGAGGCCTGCTTGGGAGTTCAAAGCGGCGGACATCATGAGGCTGCGCCGGGTTTGAACTAGAACTTTCTTGTCTTGGAGCTGGATGGCATGCTGCGGGGAGTTGTTCAAGCGATGCGAGATCACCTGAGTGGTTCATGTTGCGAGAAGTCGTGCCCTTGTGCAACAACTCGTCGCTTGACCGCATCCAGCGTGATGATGCCGTTGTGCGATTCCCATGGAATCGTTCCAACTTAGCGAGGAGCCGCCCGACGACGTCGTCGCAGCAGTTCTTGACGACTTGGAAGAAGTGCCGATCCGTGCCGGCAGTAGAAGCGGCTCACCAGCGACACAACCGAGCAAGAGATGGCGCGCGCCGCCACTAGGTTGGAGGGGCGGCGAAGGCTGCCGCCGCCGTCGTGTTGGAGTTCACCGTCGAGGCGAGAAGCAGCCCGGCGGCAAGCCTTACCGTCGAGAGGAGTTCGCCCGGCGAGGAGGAGAGCGAGCCCGGCGCCCGAGCTGAGCGAGCCTGCGGGGTGCCTCCCCTCCGCCGTCAAGTAGCTTGCAGCGGGAAGAGCCTGCGGCCCGCCATGAAAAGCGCCTCCGCAAGACCGGAGAGGTGGCGAGGCGGCGGCCAGACAACCGCCTCGCCCGCCCAGCCGCGCTCCACCGCGGCAACACGGTTGCAGCGAGGCGCCTCATGCCGCCCAACAACAGGAGGCGGGGCCTTACAGAGCCACGGCCCCCGCACCGCCAAGCGTCAGGAGCCTACTCCTCCAGCTCGTCGTGCGGGCGGAATTTGACTTCTCCGCTCTCGATTCAGAGAAGAAGAGGAAGAGTAAGATCTTGTCGCTGCTACTTGTAATTCTTCAATTTTCTGCTTTATCTTGTATCGACTTGTTTCATTGAGCTATTTTCCTTTTTGGACGCTGGCTCGGAGGCGTCGAAGAGGCCAAGACTCCGGTGGTTGTCGTGAAGGCGATTCCCAATGGCGGCGGGAGGCGCGTCTGAGACTCCTTGCGGATCCAGCGACCCTTCATCAGCAGCCCCGGCTGGCCCAGCGTAAGTATTTGGTTCATTTCTTACGGTTAGGTGTGCTTGGGTGCTCCTTCATCCTTGATATCGACTTGTTGAATTATGTAGGAGCGAGCAGCCTCATCGGGAGGCCGGAGGTCACTCCCGAGTTACGCTTGCTTCAACTCGCCGCCAAGGGAGAAATCTCCGCCAAGGGCGCTCTCCGGCAAGGAGGCCTCTCCGACAAGGGAGCTTCTCCGACAAGGGGCAGCGTCGACCACCCTCCGGTGGTGGAGACCCTGACTCTGAATCCCATTGCGGGTAACCTTCTTACTTGAAAAGCTTCATTGGGTTCTCTTTCTTACATTCTTCTTGAACATCTGCTTGGTATTCTTTCTTTCTCGATCATCGAGATCCATCTGCGGAGAGCCGATGGGCCGAGGTTGCAGTGAGAGGGCGCTTCGCGGCAACAATGGCAACGCCGCCAACATGGAAGAGGAGGCGGCGCCCGATGGGTCCGCCCGGCGAGGCCGCCAAGGCTGCGGTGCGGAGGCTGGGGAGAATGCAGTGATCGTCTTGGCGGCCTGAGGCCACAGAGGCGCCAGGCGCTGCACCGACCGCCGATCCCCGCCACCGATGCCGCACGAGACTCGAAGAGCCCCAGCCAGCGCCTATCGAAGGCGGCGAAGGTGTCTTCATCAAGCTTCCATGGGCATCGAGCTCCAGGCGCCGGTCGAGGGAGACCTTGACGTGGAGCTGCTCGCCTCCATTGGGCTGTCCTTGGTTAGCGCCAACCAGCAGCGATGGCGAGCACGAGGAGAACAGCTGCTGAAGAAGCTGTTGTCGCTCTACGCGCCCGACAAGCTAAGCTAGAGTCACGGGAAGCGCTCGTCGGCGGGGGAGCTGACATGGAGAAGCAGCGAAGAGCTCGTGGCGCCAACAAAGAAACTCTCGGGACATAGCGAGCGGGAGCACCTTCTTTGAGGCGCGGCCTTCATCTGGAGAAGGCGAGGTTGAGGAGCAGCAAGGCTTGCGGCGAGAAGCTCTCCACGCAAGAAGGTGGTGGCGCGCGAAGATCAACCTCGGCAGCTCGAGGAAGATCTTACAGCGAGCAATCAATGGTGGGGCACTCAAGGAGGCAAAGGGCGCGCCCGCAGCTGCAGAGCCGCCAGAAGGAATTGGAGGCGAGGTGGCACAGCTGGAGGCCACCCTCGAGAAAGCGAGGAGGAGGTCACCGGGCTGAAGCAGCGGCCTTGAAGGGCGCCTACACTCTTGGCGAGCTGCAGGTCGTTTCTTGAGAAGATCAAAGAGCTCGGCGCCGCCAAGGACTCAAAGCGGATCTGGAACTGAAGGCTGACCACCACAGCGGAGGCGTTGAGCAGCGCCAAGGAGGCGGAAGCAGGCCTCTTGGAGAAGATCAAGGCCAGCGAAGAGCTGTTGGCGAATGCGCCGCGACTGCCGAGGATACTCTCGAGAGATAGCATAATGCCTTTGGACGGAAGGTCTTGTGGACACGCCGCCGCCATCCACAATGAGCTGATGGAGTGGGGATGGTGGACCTTGGGTACTCCACCGGCGAGAACCTCCAACCCAGCGCCAAGCTCAGCTTGTTCTTCAAGGCGTCTTGGCGGGTCTCCATGACTCGGGAAGAGATCCCAAAGCAAGCGGCCGGCGAGTCGCGCCAAGTCTGCGCCGGGGCTCTCGAGAAGAGTCTTGATGAAGGTGGCCTTCCGCAACCCAGGCGTCAACTTCACCGCGTCCTCAAATCCCTGCCTCCATCTGCGACATTGAAGCACTCAAGGCCCTTGTCGCACCCATTGTGGACAGGGTGAGTGGAGTCAAGAGGCTCGATGGCGACCGCGTGGACTAGGCCGCCAAATTTATCTTTCCCTTGTCACTGCAGATCATGTTTAGGAGAACAATCTATTAGATCTGCGACAAGTTATTTTGTAATATACTCTATCTTAGGCATCGATTGCAATGTTATTTCCTTTAATTGATTCCTTCCCTTGTATGTTTGTGCCCTACGCTTTTAGGGAACTTGTCGGTGCGAGCACCTTTGCATGGGTTGAGTCGCGAACGTCGGCAGACTTCTTGGCGATGCTGCCTCCGACAAGCAACCTCGTCGCAACTAGTTGCAGCACGCTTAAGTTGTTGAGCGGACTCGAAACAAAGTAAGGGCGCAAGCTAGCCGCGAGTTGGTTCCTCCGCGCACAGGTTTTCCATACAAAGTACTATCGTTCGAGGAATATAACTTTGAAAATTTAAAAACTTATTGCTTAAACTTAGCAACTTAGCTTTTCTGTCGTTTGCTTCCCGGCAAGGTGATACTTCCTCGAGCAACACTTGGTGGCCCACACCATTATCTTCTCCTTCCCCCCTGGTTAACTTGTGGGTGGATGAACCTTGCTCTCTTTTGAGAAGAAAGAAGAAAATAAAGTTATGGAGCCTAGTGGCTCGTTATAAGCTTACGGGTGTGGATGCTGCACAAAATGTCGGATAATACATGCATAATAATGATGAAAGCATGAAATTGACAAATTATGCGCAACATATAAGCTTCTTGATGCAGGGGTCTGCGCGGCTTTGTACAAAGGATTACATGCAACAGCGGCAAGACTTGTACAAAAGGGTGGTTGTCGAGCAGGTTCCGCAGCGCCCTATAGGTAAAACTTACGAAGATGCTCTATATTCAGGAGTTGCTCACGGAGCGCCATCTTGGTCTCAAAGCGGACAGCGCCGAGGCCTAGTGACTTCGTTTCACCCGATAAGGGCCTTCCCACTTTGGCGTCAACTTGTTGGAATTCTTGGCGGATTGAGCGCGCGAAGAACAAGGTCGCCTTCCTCGAAGCTTCGGCATTAACTGCGGCTATGGTAGCGGCGCAAAGCTTCTTTGATAACGAGCAGCTCGTCTGGCAGACTGAAGCGATCCTCCTCGAGGCGGTAGCGTCACCTTATCGCAGCTGCTCTTGCTCAAACTCATCATAGCGAGCACTCGAGGCGACCGTATCTGAGTTCCGTGGGGAGAACTGCCTCTGCTCCATAGACTAGGCGAAAGGTGTCGGCGGTGGCTCGATTTGGCGTCGTCTGATCGACCAAGAACCACGGCAGCTCCTCAATCCAGTTTCTTCCGCACTTGCGCCTTTGTCAAAAGTTACGGTCTTGAGTCCTCGCAGCACTTGAGCATTTGCCCTCTACCTTGACCGTTGCTTCTCGGGTGAGCAGCGAAGCAAAAGCAGACCTTGGCGCCAAGATCTTGGGCGTACTACATGAAGGTGCGACTTGTGAATTGGGTGCCGTTGTCGGTGATGATCCGGTTAGGTATCCCAAAGCGGCAAACAATTGACTGAAGAACTTATTGCTTGTTGTCTTTGTCACCTTCCTCACTGCTTCCACCTCCGGCCACTTTGTGAACTTGTCGATTACGACGTACAAGTACTCAAAGCCCCGACAACTTCGGGGAAGGGGCGAGATATCGAACCCCAGACCAAAATGGCGGGATAAAGGGATCGTCTGGAGAGCTTGAGCTGGCTGGTGTATCTGTTTTGAATGGGCCTTGCGCTTCACACTTGGTTACTTGTGCGGTTGCATCTGGAGGGCTTCGGCGGAAGAAACCTTCGGGAAGCTTTGCGGCAAGTGCTCTTGCGCCAATGTGGTGACCACATATGCCTCCGTGTATCTCTGCCAGCAGCTTACATCCATCTTCGGCAAATACACTTCAATTTCACTCCGTTGAGTCTTTTTACATGCAGGATGTTGTCAACAAAGCTGATACATACTTATTGCCGGGCTACTTTTACGCTTCTTCTTGCTCTTGGGAAGTTCCCACATGCGAAGAAATGGACGATCTGCTGCGCCCATCTTTGGAGCACGTGGCTCGACAACAAGGACTAACGGCACATGCGGCTGTGGGAACATCAGCTTCTACGGCAGAACCTGCGGCTCAGCGGAGCTTGATGATCTCCGACAAGCTTGCGGAGCAAGACTTGTCGGGGCGTGCTTCAGAAACAAACCCTAGGGCTTGTCGGGCAGACTGCTCCTCGGTGATATATCGTTGATTTTGGAGACCTTCTTAGCGGCGGCTCAGGGGCTCTGCTGGAAAGTAGTCACCGAAACCAACTTTCTCTTCTTACTCTGTCCGGTTGATGGTGTTACGGTTGGTTGAGTCGACTTGAGCACAAAATTCCTGGTTCCACGAGTAACTTGAGTGCGGCGCACTTTGTGAGCCATCAGCGATGTCATTCTAAGCTCTTGGAACATGTTCCATTTGCGAGGCCCTCAAAGTGCTCTTCTAGCTTTCTCACTTCATCAACGTAGGCTTCCATCAGCGGACTCGATAATCTTTGTTCACTTGGCGGGGCGACAAGCTGCGAGTCACCCTGACGATAAGCTTCTTGATCCCAAGGTCCACTGCAATCCTGAGACCGGCAAGCAAACCTTCATACTCTGCAGTATTGTTTGTTGCTTGTTCCTTGGGAAAGTGCATTTGGACTATGTACTTGAGGTGCTCTCCGGTGGGTGCGATAAGCAGCACATCGGCACCGGCGCCTTGCAGCGAGAAGGCACCGTGAAAGTACATCATCCACTCTTTACTTGCTTCCTTGACGGGGATGCTCGTCTCTGGAATTTCTTCATCTTGTGTCGGCGTCCACTCTGCTATAAACTCTGCCAATGCTCTGCTTTGGATAGTTGAAGTGCTTTCAAACTTGAGGCCAAAGCTTGACAGTTCTAGTGCCCACTCGACAATCCTGCTGTTGTACGGATTTTGCAATATCCTCTTCAGTGGAAGCAGTAACAAGCTGTGATCTCATGTGCTTGGAAGTAATGGCGCAGCTTTCTCGAGGCCATGAGGAGGCCAAAAGCAATTTACGCGCACAGAATACCTTGACCTAGCCCCCCTGAGAAGGGGGCCGACAAAGTAGGTAGGCGCTGCACCATCCTTTTACGCACCTTGTGCAATCTGCGAGATCCATCCTTGCGGGACGAGCTTGTGGCGAAGCCCCCAGCTTGTCATTGGATGCATCTGCCTCGGTTGCCGGCTCATCATCCGCCTCCTCTCCGCTACTAACGCAGCACTAACCACTTGATTGGTTGCCGCTATATCAGCAACAACTTCTCTTGTGGCCTAGGTGCGACAAGTATTGGAGTGGAGGGCAGTACCTCTTTAAGTCTGCGGCGCAGCCTCCGCCGAGTCCATTTCATTGGACCTGCCTTTTCAAAATTTTGAAAAATGGCGGTAGCGCTCAGTGACCTAGAGATAAACTGCGGAGAGCAGCGCAACCCGCAAGCCTTCTTACATCCTTGGCGCTTTGGTGCTTCAATCTGCTCAATGGCCTTGATCTTGTCGGGATTGGCTTCAATTCCCCTTTGAGACCACGAAGAACCGAGAAGCTTTCGGAGGGACTCAAACACGCACTTCTCGGGGTTGAGCTTAAGGTTGATCTTGCGCAGATTTGCAAAGGTCTCATCAAATCTTGAACGAGTTGCTTTGTCCTTGCTCTTGACCACTATGTCATCCATGTAAGCTTCCACATTTACGTGTATTTGTGGCTCAAAAGCATCATGGACTACTCTTGCAAGCGTTGAACCAACATTCTTCAAATCGAAAGGCATCCGTATGAAGCATTATGTGCCACATGGTGTAATGAATGCGGTTTCTCTTCATCCTCTTACGCCATGAAGATCGATGATATCCTGAATATCGTCAAGAAATGAAAGCAAATCACATCCGGTGTGGAGTCAACAATCTGGTCTATCTGGCAAGGAAATGGGTCTTTGGGACAAGCTTTATTAATATCTGTAAAGTCGTCTGAGTCTCCATTTCCCATTTGCCTTCGTACAACTACGGATTGGCCAACCACGTGGGATGGAGTACCCCTCGACAAGGCTGCTGCTTCCAACTTCTTGATCTCTTACGCTATGAACTCTTGGCGCTCCTTTGCTGCTTCGACTTTTTGCTTGATGGGCGCGCATGAGGATGAAAGCTAGGTGGTGCTCAATTACTTTCACAGGAACACGGGGATGTCGGATGGTTGCCATGCAAACACATCGACATTCGCCCATGAGAAAGCAACGAGCTCGCCTTCCTATTTAGGATCAAGCATGGCGATGGTGAAAGTACCACCAGTGCCGTCCTCCTTGGCGGACACCTTCTTGGTCTTGGCGGAGCAGCCATCATCTTCTTGTACTTGCGGTGGATCTCGATGGTGCGTCCTCGGCGGTGGCGCAACACTCGAAGAGGTGCGCTTGCGGAGTGGGCATCGAGCTCTTGCGGACAAAGTGGTCTTCTTATCCCCGGGAGCTTCAGTGACAAGTGATTTGCTATCTGTGGCGGTTCTGCATCGATAAATCTTGTCGGCGCGAGATAAGCGCATCCTTCTTGTCGCCATGGACAGAAATAGCGCTTATCGGGCGGGCATCTTGAGCAGGTTGTAGGCGTAATGAGAGGCTGCCATGAACTTGGCGAGTCTTTGGGCGACCAAGTATCCCATTGTAGGGCAATGGGAAATCGGCAACGTCAAGCGTGACCCTCTCGGTCCTGAAATTCAGCTCAACGCTAAATATTCTTGGCGATGTGATCTTCCCTTCGGCTTGCTCCTTCTGGGTTGATTCCTTGGAAAGTGCCGGTCTCTTGAGCTTCATTGTCGAGGTTTGAAGCTTACGGAGCCTTTGCGGAGGAGATCGATTCAGGCTGGCCCGCCGTCAACCAACATCTTTGTGACCTTGAGGTTGCGGATAGTTGGTGATACCAACATCGGCAAGCACCGACCGCGATTATCGCGATCGGGGTGGTCCTCAATGTCAAAGATGATGGGCGTCTTGGACCACTTGAGCTGCTTGGCGATTCTCACGGACGGTTCTGCTGCATTAACCTCACGCGTCCATTGCTTGAGTTGGCGGTGCGAGTATCGAGAAGCACCACCGTCAAGCAGAAGAACCTCTGTTGCCTTACGAAACTCCTGCTCATCGGCTTCATCGTCTTCCATGTCTTCATCGTCATCTTCGTCTTCATCCTTGTCGCGGCGCGGGAGTCATCTCCTTGCCGCTGCTTAGCCTTGCATGGCGTCCTCCCGGCGGGTCTCTTCTTGCTAGCTGCCGCAACACCTTCTGGGCCTTCTCCTTATCTACGCCGCTCGTACTCAGCCCTCTGTTGTTCAACAAGCTGCTCGACTTTCTTGCAGCTCTGGAGGTCGTGGCCCTTAGTGCGGTGAATCTTGCGATCTTGCTTGTTGGAGCTGTCACCTGTTTGTCGGTGACCGCCACAGCTTGGCGGTCGGTGTCGCAACAACCTCCTTGCGGAGCCACCAGCCTTAGCTTTGTTGGCGGCACCATCCTTGCCGGACTGCTTTCGACAACTAGTACTTCTTGGGTCTTCTTCTTTTCTGTTGTTCCGCCTGTGGCTCTTCTTTGCAGGCGGTCTCCTCACTGTCAGATTCTGCTCCCACATTCTCTCCTGGGAGTCTTCTTCCCTCCTCAGCACATGCACACTTGTCGGCCAAGGCATACAACTCACTGACATCCTTGACTTTGCACATCGCCATCTCCTCCCTCATCCTGCGGTTCCATGCGTTCGATGAAGCAGCGATCACCGTGGCAGGGTGGACATCTGGGATGTTGTAGTGCACACGACCGAATCTGTGGATAAACTTGCGTAGGGACTCTCCTTCCTTCTGGGCAAGCAGGTGAAGGTCACTCTCTTGGCCATGAGGCTTGTGGCGCTTTGTGAAAGCGCCGACAAGCTGATGGCACAAATCTGCCCAAGAAGAAATGGAGCTGTCCGGCAAGTGCATGAGCCAAGATCGACATTTGGCTTGAGTACCGGCGGGAAGTAGTTGGCGAGGATCTTGTCGTCTTGTCCCCCGCCTTTGCACGCGATGGTGTAGATCTTTGAGAACTCCGATGGGTGTGTCCTGCCATCATACTTCTCGCTTTGCTCGGCAAGTTTTTCTTGTCAGACCTTTGGACTTGCCGCAGCTCACGGGTGAGCAGGGGCAACCTACGCGTCTGACAAGTCGCTGGTTCCCCTGGCGCATGCATATCAACAGCGGGCCCGGCGTTGGTCGGATTGGCCGCGCTTCTCTTGGCGCTTCGATCACGGGTCGGCGTCTTCTTCTTGCCGTTCCTTAAGAACTTGGCGCTGATCACGGCGAGCTCGTGGATCCGGCAGCGATGGAGTTGTTGTCGAGGTGGATCCAGGAGGCTGGTGATCGTGGCCTTCGGGAAGGGAGTGCATGGTGGTTGCACCCCGAGGTCTCGTCGCCACCGGCTCGTGCACAGTCGTCGCGCCCGCGGCAGGGCCTTGATTGGTTGCAGCGGAATGTCGCCGTTAGCAAAGCCGATGAGACTACGGATGGTGGCCCTCCATTCATCGACCTTGTCGGCCGTTGGAGGATAGTCTAGAAGCGTTGGGCTCTGCCAAGGCTTCGGCTGGGTGGTGGGTGGCAGCGGCGTGCGGGCGAAGAAGCGGGATGTGCTCGGACTCTAACCAAGTTAGGAGGAGCATCATCCGTCAGCGACCGTACCCACTAAATACCGACATCTTTGGCGTGCATCACGGGTCTCGAGGCCTCGGGATCCTCGGCTTGGCCTTGATCTATCGAGCGTATGGTGCTGCGAGCACCATGATCTGTTGTTCGCGCCTCTTTAGAAGGGCAGCGGTGCGGATTCAGACGCCGAAGCTTGCACCGCCTTGTCCTTGAACTTTGGCGGCGTCGTGGGCTCTCGGCGGCGCCCGTTCCTCGCCAGCGTCTTCCTCACCACTCGTCGGCTCCGGTGGTGGTGGGTTTGGCAGCAGACGGCTCTCTGCCGCCGAAGACTTCTTCTTGGTGGCATGTTGATGAAGATGTTGAAGAAGTTGCTCGCGTGAGCGCGGACCAGGTTCACACAGCCTCGGCGCCCTTACAGCGCGCCAAAGATGTCGGGGAAGCTGATCGTGTCCCACGAACACCTATGGGGCGTAGTCCCTTGTGGATTCGGAGGGCGGAGAATGCACAAAAAAGCGGATCGGCGATGCACACGAGCAGATTTACCCAACCGGAGCTCTCGGAGAGATAACACTCCTCTGCTGCTTGGTTGATTCTATTGTGTTCTTGCTAGGGAGCAATGGGAGCTACAAAACCTATCTGAGTGAGTGTGGTCTCGTATGAGTCGAATGAAATGAGCAGGCGAACCCTTTCTCGTTGCACTTGGGCCTCCTTTTATAGGCTCAAAGGGGTCACCACAGTGGCAAGTAGACAAGGTAAAACAGGAAAAACGATGGTTGGTACACCAACATACGGTGTCTGATGTCCTATACCTAATTACGGCGGCAAGGGACAAGAGTAATAAATGCCCGTCGATCGCTGAAACGATTGCATGAGGGACCGTCAAGTGCGCCTCCGTTACGCCACGATGGTAGCTTGTCGGTGCCGCTTACCGCTGCTCCCGCTGGCTGCACAGCCCTTTGACGCAGCGTGATTATGAACATGAATATGCTTTGTGAGTAGTTATGTTTGTTCGAGGGCATGGGAGAAGTCTTGCTATTAGTAGTCATGTGAATTTGGTATTCATTCGATATTTTGATGAGATGTATGTTGTCTAGCCTCTAGTGGTTTATGTGAACATCGAATACATAACACTTCACCATTATTTGGGCCTAGAGGAAGGCATTGGGAAGTAATAAGTAGATGATGGGTTGCTAGAGTGTGAAGCTTAAACCCTAGTTTATCGTTGCGTAAGAGGGCTGATTTGGATCCATATGTTTCATGCTATGGTTAGGTTTACCTTAATACTTATGTTGTAGTTGCGCATGCTTGCAATAGAGGTTAATCATAAGTGGGATGCTTGTTCAAGTAAGAACAGCACCCAAGCACCGTTCCACCCACATATCAAATTATCAAAGTACGAGCGAATCATATGAGCGTGATGAAAACTAAGCAGCGATATTCCCATGTGTCCTCGGGGCGCTTTTCCTATATAAGAGTTTTTCCAGGCTTGTCCTTTGCTACAAAAAGTTGGGCCACCTTCCTGCACTTTATTTACTTTTGTTACTTGTTGCTCGTTACAAATTATCTTATCACAAAACTATCTGTTACCACTTATTTTAGTACTTGCAGAGAATACCTTGCTGAAAACCGCTTATCATTTCCTTCTGCTCCTCGTTGGGTTCGACACTCTTACTTATCGAAAGGACTGTGATAGATCCCATATACTTGTGGGTTATCAAGAATATTTTCTGGCGCCATTGCCAGGGAGTGAAGAGCCTTTGGTAGGTGGAATTTGGTAAGGAAAAATTTATATAGTGTGCTGAAATTTACTATCACTTGTTACTATGGAAAGTAATCCTCTGAGGGGCTTGTTAGGGTATCTTCACCCGACCAGTGAAAAAAAAGTTGCTCCTCAACCTATTGAACCTACTGAAAATGAAAATGTTCCCTTTGAAGTTCCTTCGGGTATGTTAGAAAAACTGCTAGATAACCCTTTTGTAGGAGATGGAACAAAGCATCCTGATGAGCACCTAATATATGTGGATGAAGTTTGTGGATTATTTAAGCTTGCAGGTATACCCGATGATGTTTTTAAGAAGAAGGTCTTCCCTTTATCTTTGAAGGGATATGCATTGACATGGTATACGCTATGTGATGACACGGGATCATGGAACTATAAACGAATGAAATTGGAATTTCATCAGAAGTATTATCCTATGCATCTTGTTCATCGTGATCGCAATTATATATATAATTTTTGGCCTCGCGAAGGAGAAAGCATCGCTCAAGCTTGGGGGAGGCTTAAATCAATGTTATATTCATGCTCCAATCATGAGCTCTCAAGAGAAATAATTCTTCAAAATTTTTATGCTCGGCTTTCTCATAATAATCAATCCATGCTTGATATTTCTTGTGCTGGCTCTTTTATGATGAAGACTATTGATTCAAATGGAATTTATTGGATAGGATTAAACGCAACTCTGAAGATTGGGATCTCGACGAAGGTAAGGAGTCAGGTATGACACCTAAGTTTGATTGTGTTAATTCTTTTATGGATACCGATGTTTTCCGTAAATTTAGCACTAAATATGGACTTGACTCTGAGATAGTAGCTTCTTTCCGTGAATCTTTTGCTACTTATGTTGATCTCCCCAAGGAGAAGTGGTTTAAATATCATCCTCCCATAGAAGTAAAAGTAGCTGCACCTACTAAAGTTGAAGAAAAGATTATCACTTATAATGATCCTGTTGTTCCTACTTCTTATGTTGAGAAACCACCTTTCCTGTTAGGATAAAGGATCATGCTAAAGCTTCAAGCGTGGTTCAGTAAAAGCAATATTAGAACTTATACACCTCTGAGCAAATTAAAGTTGAACCTAATGTTGCTATTGTTAAAGATCTCTTAGCTGATAATATTGATGGGCATGTTATTCATTTCTGCGGTGAAACCGCTAAATTATAAACCTTGTGCTAAAGATAAACATAGACTGTGGTAGGCGTGCTGTTATTTACATTAAAATAGGAGATCATTGTTATCATGGCTTATGTGATATGGGTGCTAGTGCTAGTGTTATACCTCATACTTTATACAAAGAAATTAAGCATTAAATTGCACCTGCTGAGTTAGAAGGTATTGATGTTACAATTAAACTTGCCAATAGAGATACTATATCAGCAATGGGAATTGTTAGAGATGTTCAAGTCTTGTGTGGGAAAACTAAATATCCTGCTGATTTTCTTGTTCTTGGTTCCCCACAAGATAGCTTTTGTCCCATTATATTTGGTAGACCCTTCTTGAACACTGTCAATGCTAGCATAGACTGCGAAAAGAATGTTGTTACTATTGGTTTCAGTGATATGTCTCCTGAGTTTAATTTCTCTAAATTTAGTAGACAACACCGTGAAGAAGAATTGCCTAGTACGGACGAAATTATTGTTCTTGCTTCTATTGCCGTACCTCCTAGTGATCCTTTAGAACAATATTTGCTAGACCATGAAAATGATATGTTTATGAATGAAAGAAGGGAAATAGATGAGATATTTTTTAAACAGGAACCTATTCTGAAACACAATTTGCCTGTTGAAATCCTAGGGGATCCTCCTCCACCCAAGGGTGATCCCGTGTTCGAGCTTAAACCGTTGCCTGATACTCTTAAATATGCTTATCTTGATGAAAATAAGATATATCATGTTATTATTAGTGCTAACCTTTCAGAGCATGAAGAAGAGAGATTGTTGAAAACTCTAAAGAAGCACCGTGCTGCTATTGGATATACTCTTGATGATCTTAAGGGCATTAGTCCCACTCTATGTCAACATAAAATAAATTTGGAGAAATATGCCAAACCAGTTATTGATCATCAACGATGGCTGAATCCTAAAATGAAAGAAGTGGTAAGAAAGGAAATACTAAAGCTCCTTGAGGCAGGTATAGTTTATCTCGTTGCTGATAGTCAGTGGGTAAGTCATGTCCATTGTGTCCCTAAGAAGGGAGGTATTACTGTTGTCCCTAATGATAAAGATGAATTGATTCCACAAAGAATTATTACAGGTTATAGGATGGTAATTGATTTCCGCAAATTAAATAAGGCTACTAGAAAGGATCATTACCCCTTACCTTGTATTGATCAAATGCTAGATAGATTATCCAAACATACACATTTTTGCTTTCTAGATGGTTATTCTGGTTTCTCTCAAATACCTGTGTCAGTCAATGATCAATCAAAGACCACTTTTACATGCCCTTTTGGTACTTTTGATTATAGACTTATGCCTTTGGGTTTATGTAATGCACCTGCTACCTTTCAAAGATGCATGATGGGTATTTTCTCTGACTTTTGTGAAAAGATTTGTGAGGTTTTCATGGATGATTTCTCCTTTTATGGATCCTCTTTTGATGATTGCTTGAGTAACCTTGATCGAGTTTTGCAGAGATGTGAAGAAACTAATCTTGTCTTGAATTGGGAAAAGTGCCACTTTATGGTTAATGAGGGTATTGTCTTGGGGCATAAAGTTTCTGAAAGAGGTATTGAAGTTGATAAAGCTAAGGTTGATGCTATTGAAAAGATGCCATGTCCCAAGGACATCAAAGGTATAAAGTTTCCTTAGTCACGCGGTTTGATAGGAGGTTCATTAAGGACTTCTCAAAATTTCTCGACCTCGACCAATTTACTACAAAAGATATACCATTTGTCTTTGATGATGATTGTGTAGAAGCATTTGAAATACTTAAGAAAGCATTGATCTCTGCACCTATTGTTCAGCCACTGATTGGAATTTACCCTTTGAAATTATGTGTGATGCTAGTGATTATGCTGTAAGTGCTGTTCTAGGGCAAAGAGTTGATAAGAAATTAAATGTTATTCAATATGCTAGTAAAACTCTAGACAATGCTCGGAGAAATTATGCTACTCTGAAAAAGAATTCTTAGCGATTGTATTTGCTTGTGATAAGTTCAGACCTTATATTGTTGATTCTAAAGTAACTATTCACATTGATCTTGCTGCTATTAAATATCTTATGGAAAAGAAAGATGCTAAACCTAGACTTATTAGATGGGTTCTCTTGCTACAAGAATTTGATTTGCATATCCTTGATAGAAAAGGGCTGAGAACCCGTTCGCGGACAACTTGTCTAGGCTAGAAAATGTTCTTGATGACCCACTACCTATTGATGATAGCTTTCACGATGAACAATTAAATGTTATAAGTACTTCTCATAGTACCCCATGGTATGCTGATTATGCTAATTATATTGTTGCTAAATTCATACCACCTAGTTTCACATACCAACAAAAGAAAAAGTTCTTCTATGATTTAAGACATTACTTTTGGGATGACCCACATCTTTATAAAGAAGGAGTAGATGGTGTTATTAGACGTTGTGTACCTGAGCATGAACAGGAACAGATCCTATGCAAGTGTCACTCCGAAGCTTATGGAGGACACCACGCGGGAGATAGAACTGCACATAAGGTATTGCAATCCGGTTTTTATTGGCCTACTCTCTTCAAGGATGCCCGTAAGTTTGTCTTGTCATGTGATGAATGTCAAAGAATTGGTAATATTAGTAGACGTCAAGAAATGCCTATGAATTATCCACTTGTTATTGAACCATTTGATGTTTGGGGCTTTGATTATATGGGACCTTTTCCTGCCTCTAATGGATATACACATATTTTAGTTGCTTTTGATTACGTTACTAAGTGGGTAGAAGCTATTCCAACTAGTAGTGCTGATCATAACACTTCTATTAAAATGCTTAAAAAGTTATTTTCGAGGTTTGGAGTCCCTAGATATTTAATGGTGATGGTGGTTCACATTTTATTCATGGTGCTTTCCGTAAAATGCTTGCTAAATGTGATGTTAATCATAGAATTGCATCCCCTTATCACCCGCAGTCTAGTGGTCAAGTAGAATTGAGTAATAGAGAACTCAAATTAATTTTGCAAAAGACTGTCAATAGGTCTAGAAAGAATTGGTCCAAGAAACTTGATGATGCATTATGGGCCTATAGAACTACATACAAAAATCCTATGGGTATGTCTCCATATAAAATGGTTTATGGAAAAGCATGTCACTTACCTCTCGAATTAGAACATAAGGCATATTGGGCTATTAAAGAGCTCAACTATGATTTCAAACTTGCCGGTGAGAAGAGGTTATTTGATATTAGCTCACTTGATGAATGGAGAACCCAAGCTTATGAAAATGCCAAGTTGTTTAAAGAAAAAGTCAAAAGATGGCATGATAAAAGGATACAAAAGCGTGAGTTTAATGTAGGTGATTATGTATTGCTATACAACTCTCGTTTAAGATTTTTTGCAGGAAAACTTCTCTCTAAATGGGAAGGCCCTTACGTTATCGAGGAGGTTTATCGTTCTGGTGCCATAAAAATCAACAACTTCGAAGGCACAAATCCGAAGATGGTGAACGGTCAAAGAATCAAACATTATATCTCAGGTAATCCTATAAATGTTGAAACTAATGTTATTGAAACCGTAACCCCAGAGGAATACATAAGGGACACTTTCGAGCGTTTGAGACTCGAAAAGGAATAGGTATGTGATGCGGTAAGTAAACCGACTCCAAAACAGTTTTAAGGCAATATTTCTCCGTTTTGGAATATTTAGAAAAATAGAAAAATAAAAGCAGTCCGGGAAGGACACGAGGGCCCCGTGGGTGGATGGCGCGCCCTATCCCTGGCGCGCCCCTACCTCGTGGGCACCTCGTGTGAAATCTGGAAGGGGTATCCGGACAGCGGATGTATCCTTTATGCGGATAGCTGTTGGACTATGAAGATACAAGATTGAAGACTTCTTCCCGTGCGGATGGGACTCTCCTTGGCGTGGAAGGCAAGCTTGGCGTCTGGATATGTAGATCTCCTCCCATTGTAACCGACTCTGTGTAACCCTAGCCCCCTCCGGTGTCTATATAAACCGGAGGGTTTAGTCCGTAGGACGAACAACAATCATACCATAGGCTAGCTTCTAGGTTTTAGCCTTTATGATCTCGTGGTAGATCAACTCTTGTAATACTCATATCATCAAGATCAATCAAGCAGGAAGTAGGGTATTACCTCCATCGAGAAGGCCCGAACCTGGGTAAACATTGTGTCCCCCACCTCCTATAACCATCCGCCTTAGACGCACAGTTCGGGACCCCCTACCCGAGATCTGCCGGTTTTCACACCGACATTGGTGCTTTCATTAAGAGTTCCACTATGACGTTGCTGTAAGGAAGGATGCCTCATCTTGTTGTCAAGGACAACGTCACCTCTGGGGGAGCCCTGGCTGTCGACCAAACCCACCGGCTAGACGGCTTCGTCATGGCTGCCCGTTTGGCTGCTGCACCGACGATGACTTCTCAGGTCATCAAAAATAGCCTCCATGTCGGCTCGGAACTTGCCGAGCAGATGAATCCAATGGAGCTCTCTTCGCTAAAAGAGCTCTTGGATCGCATCACCGCTTTGGGAGTCGCTACGGACTATGATCGCATTGGGCTTAAACCCGACCAAAGGGAGATTAACTCTCCGCCGGTCACCCATCAGATAGCAGTAGTGGAGGAACAATGCGGCGATTTTTCCTCTGTCTTGAGGACAAACTATGTACGGATTCCCGAGCTCTCCGAGCCGGATACCTATTTATGGAAGGACATCGCCCAAGCCCTGAACCTAGAATCAGGCAGCGGGCTAGACCTATTGGGCAACATCCCGGAGCCCGAACTTCCCAGATCGGAAACTCCGCTGCCCCTGGGTCTCAGATCGGGTCAGGGTTCGGACTCAAATCCACCCACCCACCCAGATATAAGAGATCTTTCCCAGATTAGGCAAGAGCCCCAGGAAATGGTACATCACTATTGGGCCAGATTCCTCCTTGTAATGAACAAGGTCAAGGACTGTCGCGAGGAAGACGCAATCTCATTCTTCTGCAATAATTGCATGGACAAGGAATCCTAACGCCATAAGTCGCCGTGACATTACGCTTCTGCTGACTTGGCGGCCATAATCTGAAATCTTGTGCGACGGAAAGTACTGGAAAACTGAAGCAAAATTTTGGGATAATCTAGCTCGACTAAACACCAGTCCGAATCAAAAGGCGCACTCTCATAAGTTGCCCGATTCAATCATAAAAAGCTAAAGCCGCTTGGGGCATGGAACTATGTTGGAGGGATGGCTTAGCGGACCTGCAAAATCCACGATCAGCGGATACCATACCAACACATAGCCTTGAGAGCATGTTGGGTACTCGGCAAGTGGCAAAAAGTGATGAGATCTCCTCATCAAAACGACATGAGCACCATCCGTGGATAACAATACAGTCTGACAGTCTTCAAGACATTCGACTCAAACAATAGGCAAAAGCGAGCGCTCCGTAGCCTTGCCGAAGTCTGCCACGTGGCAGCAATAAATCCCTGGTGCGACACGGCTATTACCTTCAACGCCAGTGACGAACCTAAATTCCGAACTGCCCGAGCACCAACCTCATTGGTCCTTAGTCCAATTGTGGACGGCTTTCGGCTCACTAAAGTGCTCATGGACGGTGGCAGCGGATTAAACCTCATCTATGAGGAAACTCTTTAAAAAATGGAAATAGACAGGAACCGCATTGAGCAAAGCAGCACGACCTTCAGAGGAATCATCCCTAGTCGGGAGGCACGCTGTGCTGGAAAAATCACACTAGATGTGGTATTCGGCACTCTGGACAATTATAGGTCCGAAGAAATTACATTCCAAGTGGCCCCGTTCAGTTGCGGATACCACACGCTTTTAGGGTGTGAGGCATTCATGATCTTCCAAGCCATACCCCATTACGGGTACATGAAGCTCAAAATGCCCGGGCCCAATGGAATCATCACTCTAGCTAGTGATCCGGACATAGCACTCCGCGCTGAAAACAAAACAGCCGCACTGGCCCTCGAGGCATTATCCGAATCCTTCGTGCCAGAGGAATTAACTGCGCTACGCTCCACAGTGGACAGGGACAACGTGATACTCGATAAGAGATCCAAGTCCACTTCTTTTAAACCAGCAGATGAAATAGTCAAATTCCAAGTCCACCCAACGGACCCTACAAAAATAGCATCCAGCGTAGCGCAGTTAAACCCCCTTTGTAGGCGCGCACTCACGGAGTCTCTGCGAGAATTGGGACATATTACTTTGGCATCCCTCAAATATGCCGAGAATCCCGCATGGTGGCGAGCATAACCTTAACATTTAAAGGTTCAAGCGGTCAAGCAGACTCTTGGCGTTTCTATGAACCTAAGAGACAAGCCATGGGAGAGGAACTAGCCAAGTTATTGGAGGCGGATTCATTAGAGAAATAAAACATCCAGTTGGCTAGCAAACTGGTGATGGTACCAAGAAGGACAAATCCTGGCGCCCATGTGTAGCCGATTTTAAGGACCTCAACAAGGCTTGCCCAAGGATCCCTTCCCCTCCCGCATCGATCAAATTATCGGCGCTACCGCGAGACACGACTCATTGTGCTTCCTCGACGCATACTTCGGCTATCACCGAATTAAGATGGCGGAGTCCGACCAAGCCGCAACGACATTTATTATGCCATATGTCCCGTTTTGTTTCAACACAATGCCCTTCGGGCTCAAAAACGCCGGCGCAACGTATCAACGCATGATTCAGGCATGTCTAGAAAGCGGATCGACAAAACAGTAGAGGCATATGTAGACGATGTGGTCGTTAAAACCAGACACGTCGACTCTTTGATAGACGACTTGAGGCTCACGTTCGACAATCTCCGAACATACGACATCAAGCTCAATCCAGAAAAATGCGTTTTTGGCGTACCGCGGAAAGCTCTGGGCTTCATCATCTCGATGAGGAATTGAAGCAAATCCAGCTAAAATCCGAGCCCTATCACGATTGGCTATTCCAGCGGACCTCAAACAAATCAGAAATTAGCGGATGTGTGGCAGCCTAAACGCTTTATCTCCGGATTATGAGAAAAGGCACTACCCTTTATCGCCTTCTTGGCGCACGAACACCAGTGGGCGGATGCTGCCCGCAGACGGATAGGAAGAAATAAAAGCCGTATTGGCCACCAACCCAATCTGGCGCGCCAAACATGGGCGAACCAATGCTGCTATATATAGCGGCAACTCATCAAGTTGTAAGCGTAGTGCTCGTTGTCGAGCGAAAGCGGCGGACATAAATTCCCCCTTCAAAAGCGGTGTATTATGTATCCTTGTTCTCCTCCATGCAAATCACGGTACCCTCATTATCAAAAGATAGCATATCACGGTATTCATGGCATCCGGAAGCTACGACACTACTTTCAAGAGTGTTCAATTACGATGGCCTCGGAAGTGCCACTCAATGATATAATAAACAACCGCGACGCCATGGGCGGATTGCCAAATGGGCCATTGAGCTCCTCCGTTCGACATAACATATAAACCTCGGCGAGCCATTAAATCATAAGTATTGGCGATTTTGTTGCTGAATGGATGAAGCGAACTCCCTAAAATGCGGCGCATACTCAATTGGATCATGCACTTGGCGACTCTAAAATGTTGGCTGGTGCAGGGGCCAGGGTCGTCCTAACCTCCCCCACGGGGATATAGTTCAATCGTACTCCAAATAATGTATACGGACTAACAAGCGCGGCGAATCTGAGGCCTGTTACATGGTCTCCGAATGGCGGTTTCCATGGGCATTCGGCGCCTAGAGGTGCGTGGGGACTCGAACCTCGCAATATCCCAAATAAATGGAACTTGATGCCAAGGATCCAAAAGCGGTGGCTTATCATAGCGCCGTCCTCAAGATGTCAGCTCTGTTGAGGGCTCGAATTCCACCATGTGGCTCGGGAAAATAATCGGTGGCGGATATCCTCTCCGGATCGGCACCAAGCGTGATCTGTCCACCTAACATCTTCTTAGAAAGGCTGTTTAAGCCATCGGTGGTATGGGAAGGGACACGGTAACAATAGTCGGACCCGGCCACAAGGCGGATCACGAACACTCGACACAATCGGAGGTTCTGCCACCGAAATAACACCTTCCTCCCACATAGTAATGGCTGTCATCGCCCCGTGGACAGAACCATTCCTGGCCTACCTAACCAGGCAGGAACTACCGAGGACCAAAATGAGGCCCGGCGCTGCATAGTCGGTGATCTAAATCCTACAAGGTCCACGAGGAGAGCTTTATAAGAAAAGCACTACGAGTCCTTCAAAGGTGCATCTCCGAAGAGGAAGGCGGAAGCTTTTGGCGAAATCCATCTTTGGACTCGGCCACCACTAGACTTCATATCGAGGTCGTTACACGTTCTGGCGTCCCCACAGCATCATCATTGATAGCGGCACGAACTTCACGGCCGAGCGAGGTCAAACTCTGGTGCAAAAACATGGGCATCAAGCTCGACTATGCTTGATCTATCACCCTCAAACAAGCGGTCAAGTCGGCGAGCAAATGGTCTAATCATGGCGGCATCAAACCCAGTTAGTGCGGTCCCTCAAGGAATCTAACACGCCTTTGGGAAGAGACTCCGTACTCACGGGGGCTGCGGACCACGCGAATCGCACCACGGATTCACACCATTCTTTATGGTATCTGGTAGAGAGGCAGTTACGCCTGCGACATAATTCATGACTCACCTGGCGTGCGCATATGCGAAGAAAGCCGAGCTTGATCGGCGGGACAGTTGGATGCCTTGGAGGAGGGCGTGGCGTGGCAAAGCCCGTTCCGCATTCTATCAACAGCAGGCCGAAGATATCAAAGCGATACGGGCCAAAACTTACAATGTTGGCGAGTTAGTTCTCGCTGCCGGACAGAAAAAGGATAAACTCAAGCCCAAATGGGAAGGTCCTTTATTATCGACCAAGTCTTGACTGGCGGGCGTACCGTCTGCGCGATGCATCGGATAACCGACTCGAGCGAACCCATGGAGCGCAGCCCGTCTCCGAAGATTCTCGCCCTAGCGCGGATTCGAGTTCGTCTCCTTCCTCTGTCTATTTTTTACACTAGTTGTCTTATATTTCTCTCCGTCTCCTCCTTTTCTCTTACAGCCTTTAAAGGCTCGTTCGCGCATTATTACTTTTACACTTGACCGCTATCACGCTCATTATACAGGGGCTCCTTTAACATAAGCTTACTTATCGGGCTTCATGCCCAACACATATGTCACTTACGCATGTACCTTTTATTCACCATTATATGCATCGATATGACTTAAGTTTTGGACAAGCTGGGTTGCTGGCTCCTGTGCTTACCCCTCGTTCCCGATTGTTCGGCTAGGCGGTAAAGGAGCACCTCTGCGATTATTCTTGTGGGTCAGCGGATGTGTACCTCGGAATGGGTGAAGCGAAAGCTAGCATTCTTAAGGGAATATTCGGTTGGTGAACTAAAGATGATTTCTCACTTGTTTATTTATCTGCCCCTGAGATGCTTTTACTGCTTTTTATGAGTCCGGACATGCACTTTAGGGCATGCCTCGAGAAAGAACCCCTAACGGAACTATTCTCCTGGAAGATGTTTCTTACTAACGGGGCATGCATGGAGACATAACAGAGAGGTATTCGGACACACTCGGACTATCGGGTCCCGAGGTTGAAGCGAAAAAGGTCCGCCATGACAAGCGATCTACAATCCGGCTAGAAGGCATTTTACATGTCATCTTAAATTACATAGTCAATTTGCACAGGCATATTCCTCTTCCATACCATCAAGCAGGCAGTCTAGATTACAGTCCTGTTGGGAATATTTGGCGACCAACTCTACTTGGCGTACACTAAACTCACGAGGATCTCCTTCCCATTGGCCCCACAGGTCCGACCTCGGCCATGTGGTTTGGGTCACAACCGTGTCACCGTGTCTTGACATGGCGAGGCCTCCTGGCGCCTTGGCGGCAGCCGATATCTTCCATAATCGGAGCGCCGCGCGCTCCTTAAGCCTCTCTGCAAGCTCTCCAAGGCCTTGAGCGGGGAGGCAGATAGCCACAAGGCACAGGCGATGCATTTCATCACCTGCCGAACTTCGTTCGTGCAGTTGTAAACTCGGGAAGAAGGTCACCCATAGGCAGGCGTTTCCTCTGCGGGGCGACACAGCAGAGCATACCTACAGACATAACTACATTAGTCGACTTCCTCGCGAACTCTTTTTCAAAGTTCATTCAAGCACTTACTAAAAATGTCGCGTGAAGCCGTTGATTCTCCTTCACGGAGTCCGGCGGTGGGCACGAACATCCTTTAGTTCCTCGCCCATCCGGTGTTGGCATCTTGGAATTATTCTTCTCTGCCTCACCCTCGTAAGCACGCTCTCGCCGGCCTTTAACGGCGCAATAGTTGTTGCTTGTCCGGATCTACTCAGGCGCCATCTGCAATGATATTGTCAGATTTACACACCTGTGACACTTCACAACATACTTATCTTTCAAAGCATATATTACGGAGGGGTCTCCTTGGCCTCCCTGCGGTGCTAATCTTGACCTCAAGTTGGGCTTTGCACTCTTCCGGCTCTGGGGCAGTTGGGTATTCTTTTTGTAAGATCTGCATAACAAATGATCCTTAAATCAGTTATTCTAAGCTGTTTCAAGTCTCGAGACTCTTGGCATATATAACCATCAAATTTTCTCTCTCGTATGTCTTTCACATCTTTGCTCTGTAGCTCTGGCTAGACCATTTTGGCGGCGCAGAGTGCGCATCTCCAGGTGAAGGCATCCAATGCCTCTTGGGAGAAACATGTGTCCTGAAGAACTGCCGGTGGCCTTTGTGATTCATGGCACTCTCCACCTCGGAATTGGTGGCGGGCATGCTGTCAACATCCTCTGTCGGAGGCGTCAAGGCCTGCGCCTTGTGTTTGCCTCCGCTTACGGACCTGGCTTTGGAGCCTAGCTGGTGGAGGCTCGATTGGCAACCTCTCCGGATATAGTCCGTGGCGCTCTTTCTGAAGAGAGCACAGTGTTAGTAGTCCTTCGGGAATAAAACACAGGAATAAGATGGCCGCCATACCGTTGCGCCCGGCGTCTCAATCCGGACCGCACTTCTTTTCAACCTGTTGGGCCTTGCGCCCTTGTTTGCTAGCCACATGGAACATGGCCTTCCGCCTCAAGGGCTCCCCTACAAAACACCATTGGTATACGGTGATAAAAATAGCACAGATGGATCATTTTCAAAGTATTGGGACTTGGTCTGATTACTGTGAGGCTGGAAGTATTCCGGGGTAATCGGCCGTAATGGCGACCAAGGCATTGTCGATGCTCGATTGGTAAAATACCCCATCAATCAGCTCCACAGAGATATCCGGATCCTCTTGGGAGGCGGATCGAGGACCGTTCGAGATCCTCGGGTTGTGGAGGAGGCTGTTTATATCCTTCACTACCGGCGCAATTCACGTGCCGAAATCACAAGATAAGGTACTTAACTATGGGAATATGGAGCGGATGGGCAAAAAAGTGTCGCTTACCCAGCTTGGAAGTTGTACATAGAAAATCCGTCACAATGGATTGGCGTGGAGGAACTCCTCCTCTTCTCCCTTGTACAATCACGGACAAGGCCTTCGTCGAGCAACAACGATCCGGCCCCTTACGGCCGCAGCGGGTGGCATCATCCTCCCGTTGAAATCCCACATGGGGTGGCCTCTATCTTGAAGCGGTTGCACCCCCGCATAATGCATGTGGCCATGACCCGATCATGGTCAGTCGGAATGAGCTAACAACCTTATCCGGCTCATCGGGTAAAGGCGTCCTTATCATTTTCCCTCTGAGGGCTCCGTGGGCGCCAACAAGCGCTTCTTCAAGGGGCATTATTGAACTCGGGGAGGCCGATCCGAGCGAAGTGCAGCGGAGGACATCTTCTATATAAAACCATTACGAAGGCTAGTCTTGAATGCTCCTTGAGTTCGGATAGATATTCGGTCGGCGATGCGCCATAGTTACGGCTCCGCCCACTTGATATATTGACCCTCGAGAGCAGGGCTGGGCGAACATCTTCTTCCACGGTGTGAAATGAGCCTCGATGCCCAAAACAGCTCGCAAAGGGCTCTGAAGCCCATAATATGCAAAATGGAGGCGGGCGTGGGTTGTGCAGCTGGAGGCCGTAGAACTCGAGGCCCGAGAGCGGATGAATTGGAAATCCGAGCCCTCTTATCAAATAAGGGGCAAGGCATACCTGCTCTCCTTTGGAGGGATTGGGGCGCTCTCTGCTGCTTTCCGCCATTATAGGTGGCGAGTCCGGCTCGAACCCGGGACCATGAAGGCTGGGGAAGAAATCCCTTGGTTTGGGCGTCACTAGCTCGCTGTCTTGAGATGGAACATCTCTCCCAATCTCAGGCTGAGGCTGGGAGGCGGAAGGAGGAGCTGCGTCGGTGGCCATGATGGAATGGATTTACATCGGATGCGCTCCGATGAGCGCTTCATGAAGGGAAGATGGTGTGATTCGGATCTGAATCCTCGTCTCTTTTATAGGCAGCTCATTTGCGCAGCTAGGGGTAAATGTAAAAACACCCTGGCTTTTCGCATTACGTTTGACACGTGGAAGCGGCCATTAGGCGTGGAAGCTAAGGAGGACAATATTCATGAGAAGCGGACACTATTCGGCGGTACCGCAGAACTTGGAGAAGAACCCGCATGCAATGCAGAAGACAATCTGCGGCCCGGACTCATCGTCATTGAAGCCTGGTTAAAGAGACTCTTGAGGAGTCTGGATTGGGGGTGTTAGGATAGCGGACTATAGCCTTTGGCGGACTCTGGACTATGAAGATACAAGATTGAAGACTTACGTCCCGTGTCCGGGATGGGACTTTCCTTGGCGTGGAAGGCAAGCAGCGTCTGGATGTAGATCTCCTCCCATTGTAACGACTCTGTTTAACCCTAGCCCTCTCCGGTCTCTATATAAGCCGGATGGTTTTAGTCCGTGGGACGAACAACAATCATACCATAGGCTAGCTTCTGGGTTTAGCCTCTCGATCTCGTGGTAGATCTACTCTTGTACTACCATATCATCAATATTAATCAAGCGGAGTAGGGTTTTACCTCCATCGAGAGGGCCGAACACAGGTAAAAACATCGTGTCCCTTGTCTCATGTTACCATCCGCCTAGGCGCGCAGTTCGGGACCCCCTACCGAGATCCGCGGTTTGACAGCGAGAGATCAACAAGGATGAAGGGATCAAGAAGGCCACGGAGGATCAAGCTCCGGCGAGAAGACATCCTTCAACTTGATCACAATCTTCTTACTCCAACTGAGATCGAAGCTTTCAAGATGATTGAGTTAGCTCAATGCTCTGAACAAGTATCTCACCGTGAAAATATTTGTTGAAGGAGCATATTATTTGCACTCAAGGGCATTATCCATAGTGGAGGACCTCTCACGTTCGATGTGCGACTAGACATCATCACCTCCACCTTCTTCGCCAACAAAGAAGGAGGCATAATCACATGGGTATGGGCACTCCCTTGGCAGCTGCCAAGCTTGGGGAGGTGCCCACTGTGTCGCTATCACCATCACACTCCTATCTTTACCGTTTTCTAAGTTCGATCCTATTAGTAGTATCTTGATCTAGTAGAATAAAGTTTATGCGCGATCTAGTTTTGAGTTTTGCTTTATGATCTCTCTATGTAATCGAGTCCGTGAACTATATAATAAAGATTAGTGTTGAGTTAAGGGCTTGATTATTTTGCCATGATCTTGAGTGAATAAAAAAAGCAGAAAGAATAGAAGAAACAAAGAGATCATATTGATCTTATCGAGTGATGACTTCAAATAGAAAGAGTATGATGATTAAAAGTTGTTGGGAGTTGGCAAGCGTAGCTTTGGTCATCGTTGCAATTAATAGGAAGTAATAAGGAAGATAGGTTTCACATATAAATATACTATTATTGACATCTTTTATGATTGGGAGCACTCATTAAAATATGACATGCTAAAAAGAGTTGACGTTGGACAAGGAAGACAGCGTAATGGGTTATGTTTTCTTATATCTGAGATAAAGTGTATTGTCATGGATGCGTCCAACATGTTGAGCTTGCCTTTCCCCTCACGCTAGCCAAATTCTCGCACCAAGTAGAGATACTACTTGTGCTTCCCAAAACCTTAAACCAGTTTTGCCATGAGTGTCCACCATATCTACCTATGGATTGGTAAGATCCTTCAAGTAAGTTGTCGTCGGTGCAAGCAATAAAATTGCTCTCTAAATATGTATGATTGATTGATGTGGAGGAAATAAGCTTTATCGATCTTGTGATGTGGAAGAAATAAAAGCGGCGGACTGCATAATAAAGGTTCATATCACAAGGGGCAATATAAAGTAGCGTTCTTTCACATTAAGATTTTGTGCATCCAACCACGAAAGCGCATGGCAACCTGCTTCCCTCTCTGAAGGGCGATCTTTATTATTATCTTCTACCTTATGCAAGAGTCATGGTGATCTTCACCTTCCCTTTTACACTTTATCCTTTGGCAAGCACAATATGTTGGAAAGTTCACGATAGATATATCTAATTGGATATAGGGAGCATGAGTTATTATTGTTGACATTACCCTTGATGGTAAAAGGTTGGGGCCGAAACTATAAGCCCTATCTTTCTCGTGTCCGATTAAAACTCCGTAACCACAAGTATTGCGTGAGTGTTAGCGGTTATGAAAGACTAAATGATAGTTGAGTATGTGGACTTGCTAGAAAGCTCGACATAGACTCTTTACGATGTTATGATAAATTGCAATTGCTTCAATGGTGAGATTATAGTTTGTTGGTTCTCAATAAAGTTTATGATTAGTACTTTGCATTGTGAGCGGATTATTACTTAAGCATAAGAAATCATATGAGAATACCTATATATGTTTATTTTATAAGAATAATCATGATGCCTTCATGTCCGTATTTTATTTTTTATCGACACCTCTACCTCTAAACATGGGGACATATTTACCGTTATCGACTTTAAGCTTGAGGACAAGCGAGGTCTAAACAGGGGAGTTGATCGTCCATTTTGCATCATGCTTTTATATAGATACTTATTGCATTATGGGCTGTTATTACGTTATGTCACAATACTTATGCCTATTCTCTCTTATTTTACAAGGTTTACATAATGAGGAGAATGCGGCTGGAATTGCAAGTTTGGAAAAGGAGCAAATATTAGAGGCCTATTCCGCACAACTCAAAAGTCCTGAAACTCCATGAAAGTCATTTTGGAAATAATAAAAATATTGGCGGAAGAAGTTCACGGAGGGACCCACACAGCCCACGAGGGTGGGGCGCGCCCTACCCCAGCGCACCCCCCGCCTCGTGGGCCCCTGTTGGCTCTCCGATGGCCATCTTACGCTATATGAGGTCTTCGTCGAGGAAAAACTCATAAGCAACCTTTGGGGCGAGACTCCGCCGCCCGCAGTAGGAACCTAAGCGGAACCAATCTAGGGCTCGGTGAGAGCTTGTTGTCTTAGGAAACTTTCCTCCGGGGAGGAAATCATCGCCATCATCATCACCAATGCTCCTCTCATCGGAGAGGCGATCTCCATCAACATCTTCACACAACATCTCCTCTCAAAACCCTAGTTCATCTCTTGTATCAATTCTTGTCCCCAAGTCCGAGATTGGTACTAGTAGGTTGCTAGTAGTGTTGATTACTCCTTGTAGTTGATGCTAGTTGGTTTGTTTGGTGGAAGATCATATGTTCAGATCCTTTATGCATATTAATACCCCTCTGATTATGAACATGAATATGCTTTGAGTAGTGAATTACGTTTGTTCACGAGGACATGGGAGAAGTCTTGCTATTAGTAGTCATGTGAATTTGGTATTAGATTCGATATTTTGATGAGATGTATGTTGTCTAGCCTCTAGTGGTGTTATGTGAATGACTACATAACACTTCACCATTATTGGGCCTAGAGGAAGGCATTGGGAAGTAATAAGTAGATGATGGGTTGCTAGAGTGGCGAAGCTTAAACCCTAGTTTATCGTTGCCGTAAGGGATGATTTGGATCCATATGTTTCATGCTATGGTTAGGTTTACCTTAATACTTTTGTTGTAGTTGCGGATGCTTGCAATAGAGGTTAATCATAAGTGGGATGCTTGCTCAAGTAAGAACAGCACCCAAGCACCGATCCACCCACATATCAAATTATCAAAGTACCAAGCCTTGAATCATATGAGCGTGATGAAACCTAGCTTGACGATATTCCCATGTGTCCTCGGGGCGCTTTTCCTTATATAAAAGTTTGTCCAGGCTTGTCCTTTGCTACAAAAGGTTGGGCCACCTTGCTGCACTTTATTTACTTTTGTTACTTGTTGCTCGTTACAAATTATCTTATCACAAAACTATCTGTTACCACTTATTTCAGTACTTACGGAGAATACCTTCTTTGAAAACCACTTATCATTTCATACATTCCTCGTTGGGTTCGAAACTCTTACTTATCGAAAGGACTACGATAGATCCCCTATACTTGTGGGTCATCAAGATCCTTTGAACCTTCGGCCTAAATTACAGCATACCGACCAAAGAATAAACCTAGACTATACAATAAAAATTACGGCATATTACATCCTTTGGGAATCAAAGTTAAGCTACGGTGATAATAGCAGCATAACAAGACCATGGATTACATACTTACTGGTCATCAAAGGTAAGCCACCGATTGCATATCGTCTGTGACAAAAAGAATATACAAAGCGGAAACGCCGGAAGGCATTACACCTGCAAGCTCGGGCCCATAAGCAGCGAACAAGCTGATGAGACCTTAGTTGTGTCAGCGATAGATGCTTCATCCTGCTGTATGGCACCATAGTGCGCAAAGGCAGTCCCTAGCTAGTGAGTAGCTTCAACTCCTTTGTCTTCATCAAGACAGGACCTTGGTGTCATCTCGCTGTCCTCAACATGGTTTGTCTTACTATCTTTCCTAAAGTTCTTCACGGCATAAGAATCGACTACGAAAGAAAACAAGGAGACATGTAACAGGTTTCACAATTATATAAGCAAATAAATGGATCATTACGCATAAGGAACATGTTTTACAACTACAATTTAAAACTTGTAGTTGTTGCAAGCGATCAATCAGATGTAAACAGCAGTGGAGAAATGATGCCTATCCAAATCTATACTAGAACAAAGTTTGAAGGCTTGAGAAGGATGAACTTACATTACATGTTAACACGGGCTGGACAAAGCCCTTCTCCATGTTGATGGAAAGATAATTCAATAAATTCCCCAAAGAAAATTCTTTATAAGCGTTGCCATTATTCTACATTTTGCAAAGAGTAAATATAGATCAAATAATATTGGAAGAAATAGAGGATAATGAAGCTCGAGTGCGGTGATGATATATAATCAAATAGCAATTAATTAAAATACAGCGTTACAAGGCAAGAAGTGCGACAAGAGGAATCTGGAGACATCAGCATTAATGCGGTGGCATTGACTTTATTCAACATTTTGGTAGAGTAAATGTAGATATGATAATTTGGAGAAAGTGGAGGGCAGGGCAGATAAGATCACGAGAGTAATGCTAGACAATCAACTATCTCATGATGTATGTGCATGTAATACCACCACCGTCCATTATTACTTGTCGCCCAAATGGATGTATCTAGCACTATTAAGTTCTAAATACATCCAATTGATCAACAATTAATTCGATCTGAGAGGGAGTACATGACAGCAGTACTTACATGAGCAATCAAAACTTCATAACCATTGTGTTAATTCTCGTTTATCTAAGAGTAAATATAGATCTTATAATTTGAAGCAAAGGGAGGATAAAGAAGTGAACATTTATAGTGATCTTGCATAATCAAGCGACAATGAGTGTAATGTAGAGGAGCGTAGCAGAAATTCAAAATTTTCCTACGTGTCACCAAGATCTATCTAAGGAGAAACCAGCAACGAGGGAAGGAGGTGCATCTACATACCCTTGTAGATCAGCTAAGCGGAGCGTTCAAAACACGGGGTTGAAGGAGTCGTACTCGTGCGTGATCCAAATCACCGGAGATCCTAGTGCCCGAGGCAGACGGCACCTC
>JAHIAM010004531.1:0-29045 GCA_021605205.1 Aegilops longissima
TGAAAGATGCAAAGAATATCACTCTACCAAGTTAAATTGTCCGTCATAAGTGCCATTTCAACAATTAGTAGTACAAGCTAGAAAAGATGTGAGATGTAACTATATCACACTGAAGAAGTCAGCATCTTATGATAGAGTGATTGATACGGGGTTACAACAATAGTAATTTGATGTAAGAACATGTGGTGTGATGAAGCGAGATATTGTATGTTCTAGAAAGCAGGAACATGTGTCTTATTCAAGTATAATGTGTAAAAATGGCGGATGGAATTCAACAAAATTAGAAGCAATACAAGCTAGACATCACACATAACATGCAACCACCTATACTTGATTGCCAAGTTAGAGGAGCACGGTGATGTTGCACTAGGGGAGGCGTGCTCATCATAAACACAACTTTGTTGAGTGTCTATGCATGTGTTGTCTTGGAAATCATCTTGGGGTTGTGGAGGTAGAAGCTGTAGAGGCCCTCCGTTCGAAAAGGAGCACCTTTATCCGCTACCTTGCTAACTTCCTCCGCTTTATTGATTTTGAATTGTCAAGTAAAACCGACAAGAAAAAGCAATAAAATTCTCTCTTGAGAACTCATTCATGCATGATACTGACAATCACTACTTTGATGTAAGGCAAACACATGATACCGAGGATGGAATATGCAAAAGCGAGCAGGGGCCCGACATGGCATGTTCACAATTGTTTAATGTAAACTAAGCGGAAACCATTCCAAATAGTAGAAGCAATACAAGCTAGACACCACATGAAAGATGCACAGCCAATATGACTCACCTGAAGTTAAAAGCGTCCCATCATAAATGGAATTTCAACAAATTAGAAGCAACGCGTACTATAAATCATATGAAAGATACGACAATATATCGCATTGCATATACTAAAGATGTCTCGTCATATTGATTGATCACGGGATACAAAAACAATAGTTTTATGTAAGGACATGCTTAATAGACAGATGTACTATGTACTAAATACGAGGAAGGCATGTCACATTAACTTGGTATAATGTACTATAAGCTAAGCGAGAATAGCACATGCAGTTTAAGCAAATTGGAAGAATTACAATCTAGACACCATATGCCAACATGCAACCATATATCATATTTGCCAAGTTAGAGCAAGCACCTGCGATGCTAGTGTAGGGAAATACTGTAATCAACTATAGAGCTACGTTCACTATCTTCATCTAGCATTTACTGTTTCTTGAAAATCATGTGGAGAAATTTGTGCACATGCTTTAAATGAGTAGTCCCCTTGCCTGCCTGCCTCGTCATAAGTGATTGATGAGGGATACACAAGAACATTAGTTTGATGTAAGAACATGGTTAATACCGCGAGATGTACTAGTATGTACCAAAAGCAGAAAGGCATGTCATATTCAAAGGTATAATGTGGAAGCTAAGCGGATGCAATTTAACCAAATTGGAAGCAATACAAGCTGAACATCGGCTGTGAGTGGTGAGCATGATCATCTAGGACTGAGAGCACGGTGGGAATGGGGCTGCTTCGCCACCATCATGACTTTTAGTTGGCTTCGGTGATGCCTATCTTTCTTTGGGCTTTTATCCTTGCAAACAAGCCCGGTTTACGACTAACTATTTGTCTTACGGTGCTCACCGGGATGGTGGTTCATGTAAAAAATATCTTTCCTTATCTTGATAAAAAAGTAGCTTCTTGCTTTCGAATACAAGCTAGGCACCATGTGCAACATGCAACCACATATGACACCGTAAAGTTAAAGCAAGCACACGGGATGGTGGTTCACGGCGGCAGATCATCAACTCGAGCTACGTTCCACTGTCTCCATCTCTGACACTACACCCTTTAAAGTCTTGAAGCATGCTTGGGCTGTAGCGTACGTACCACGTTGGAGCGACTTCTCTCTCTTCTTTTTTACATCCCAGAAGGCGAGAGTCTGAAATACCCTTGCATAAAAACACAATAGTGAGAGTATGGGTGAAGTGTGTGCGAAGTAGTGCCTTTAATAAAAATAGCAGAATGGCAGGTGGCTGAAAAATAAATAGCCGGAGACATATGATAGCTTACAATTGGCAAACAAAATTAGATTCTACTCCATATGATTTTGTAATATATGAGCACAATCTGACGGTACTCCTCCAGCACACCACCACATGTGGTCATATCAAGATAACAGTCGACTAAAAATAAATAGGTCGATCGATTTTTTAATGAACCGTCCGAGTCTATAAGGCACGGCGGATGGCCTTCGTCTACCTCCACGCGGTCATTGATGATCTTTCTCGAACCGCTTGCGACCACCGGGCCAGGACCCTGCCTCCGTGCCCGCCCTCCCTCGACCTCACACCACGCCCGTGGTGCTTGCGGCCCAGGCCATCCCTTTAATCCTGGCCGACCTCCGGATCGAGGCCCGGTAGCTCCCAAACCGCACCGGCCCTAAGATAAACACCAAGGTTGCTTCCCGGCGTAATAATTAGTACTAGCGCTTTATTACGCGGGGAATGCTTCCGTTAGTGGGAATCAGCGGCCAGAATTGAAATTCGAGGCGCGGACCTCTAGCTAAGGTGAAATAGTATATGAGGAGAAACCTTGTGCATCGCGAGTTACTAGGAACATCTAGTATCAAGAAGAAGCGGTCGACTAGTGTCTTTACGTGGGATGAATACCGTGCAAGCGAGGCGTAAGATTTGCGAATAAGGGAGAAGAGTACCTTCTTCGGTTGCCGGTGTGGTCACTTCACATATCGCGCGATCTTATTCTTTTACAAAGAAACCGATGTTACGGAAGTGCGAGCTTGGGCGAACCCATGGCCAAATTGTTGACTGTGTTGCGTGGCGTATGTCGGCCGGGCAGGAAGCGAATCCGGCGGCGAAGGGCGGCGTGGCAAGGAACATCTCCGGTGCGGTGGAGGTGGCGAAGTTGGGAGGCTAGCAATGATGGCCTGAGATATAGGCGTGGTGGAACTTGCTCCGAATGCGGGCAACTCGGCCTCGGCTTCAACTACTGGCCATGGAGGCGTTGCGGTTGAGAGTTGCGGTGGGCGAGCGGCGTCGGGGTATCGGCTCGGCGTGATGAGGAAGGCGGTGGTTGATGGGTGGGATGGGGTGGTGGGCGGAGGGCGCTGGGGTTTGTGGTGGTGGAGAGGGTAGTTTGGCACCACGAATCTGAATGGGGAATCGGGGCGGGTGGGGAACCATGTTTTGATGCAGGGGCGCTTGTTTTTGGCTTTTGAAAAGAAGATGGGGGCGCTTGTTTGAAATTTGGGGAAAGTACAGACTTTGCCCCCTCTTAAATTCGGACCTACTCTGGGTCGGGTAGGATGCCAGTAATGAGTGTCCCAAATAGTGGGCGGGAAGCGATTTACGGCTGCGCATGTATGCTAAGCTGACCATTGTGTATGAATGTTTTTCGGGCGGTTGCGTGGCGTCTAGATGAAGCTACAAACCTACCCCGTTTAGACCTTTGGACGTCGGGCGGCCGGTTTCACAGTCGGAGTTATTAGAAAAGTAATTTCCTTGTACTACCAAACATTGGTTCTCCGCAAGCGGTTTGGTGAGTAGAGGCTCTTTTTTACGCCGTTCGAAATTTTGAAACACAAGCATTCACGTTTAGAGTACTCTTGAACTATGAGGATTGACCTAAATAGACAACGTTATATTTGACCTTGTATGTTTGAAAACCTCATTAAATTATCCTCTTCTTTTTGAAATTTTGACACTTGAAAATCCTATAACTACGATTATTTTGGAATGGAGGCTAAATTTGAATCTATTTTTGTACGCGACTACATATGCTATTATGTACAAAATCGAGCAAAGATTGGTGCCCCATAATTTAGGTATGGTTTACAAATGCCATGATATCAAATTCAAATAATTGAATGGACTTCATGTTGAATTTGATTTTTTTAAACCACCTTAAGTTGAATTCAAATGTATGCTAGTTCATATGTAGCTATTTATAATGTCCATTGTGTAACTTTCATATGTATAATGTGCTTTACACACACAACATGAACTATACTCATGTTTATATTCGATTGCTAAAGCGATGCATTGTCCGGAGTTCAAAATACTAACTATGTGAATCAATTCAGTGGAATAATAACATAGACATGCTCAAATTGATAGAATCTAGATGTACGATGGATCAATGACCGCTCCTTACGTGAATTGCAAATATCATGATCCCATCCTAATATTTGGATACAATTTATATCTTTAATCAATGTAGAGCAGTCTTTTATGTGTAGTTTCACTCTCCATCGGTGGTCTCTCACACATGCTCACACACTCTCTCGAGGTGTCTTTCTCTTTACATGCTCAAGAGATAACCCTCCCTCCCTCTCAGAGTAACCATTTGCAACTGTTTTCACTAACCTTTATCACAAGCACTCTTCCTCTACTTAAACATACACACGCACAATCCTCATCGACCCTTTCTATATACATGGACCTGCCTCACGTGTCTCATGTACAGCACATTATCTTTATGTCTGTCTCTCATGCATTGTCTCACCTCTCTTCCTAATCGAGCGAGTATGATTCTGAAAGAAGAGCATTCTGTAGGATGCCCTTAAAGTTAGGTTGGATGAATAGTAATATCGGAGATAAAGGGGGTACTTTAGTCAGAGAACCTAGGGTTACAAATCCTAGGCGGCTTTGTCAAAGGGACCGCAATTAGTCGCTGGTCTATTCTGCTCTCTTCGTCTTGTGTTTCACTAGTCATCCATGGGTCTTCCTAATAAAGTGTGGCCAAAAAATTATTTTAGGGGATTTCTACATATATACAACATTACAAAGTTATATGGAGGAGTATTTAGCAGCTAATTTGCATTACATGGTGCCCATAATGATATTTATTCCGCCTTTGTGAATTTGTATATTTTTATATTATATACAAAGTTAGTCATAATAAAGAGAAGCGAAAATATCTCTCTCTCCATCGCATACATCCCCCTATACGCCCTTTTCACGTATGCACACAAAACTATCTCCATGTCCTCTAAAAGTAAGGCCTGCAGAAAATTCACTATGTTTCATCTTTCTCTCGCGACATATGCAATAGCGATCATTGTATTTGAAGCGAAAGCCTGACTACATACATTGGACTTCATAATTCACTCATTACGATCACCGTTACGCTTAGTGGTTATTATAAAATCACGGGCTCACCGTCAACTCTGTATATTTGCTCCATGACATGACTAGTTGATCAATTCGCGCTCCACGTGGACTCTCTAGTGTTGCATCACATTATCTCACTACCATCGTGCCCAACTGTCGATTTCAAATTACTCTACATCTTTAATCTTATAAAATACATAAATACATAAAATACAATTTTATAAAAAATAGAGTTGGTGATTGCGGTGTGCCCGCCATCCTCAGAATATATAGGTCCGATTTATATCCATTTACAGGAAAGAAACTATGGCAATTTTGCAAAAAGGTACCTGCACACTCTCCACATTTGCAAATAAAGGCCTTCCCTCGTTCATCCTTTTCTCTCACAAGATAAACAAGTCATACAAATGCATCTTGATATTACATACAGCGACCGAATCTTTGCTAGTAAGAATGAAAAACAAACGACAAAAAATATTTTGACGGTGGTTCAAAGTCATGACCACAGACACAAATGGACAAGGTAGCTTTATATTGGTATCTTTGGTCGCCTGCTTTAACATACGGGAGCTGGTGTGGTGATTATACACGCATGCACGAACTGCATCCACGCAACACTCACACAAACATACTTACGCATGCATAACACTCCTGCGTACACACGCAGCCATACGCCGCAACACTCCTGCGCACACGCTGCGCATGCATGCACACACGATACACCACGACCAACACACACTCTCACGCTCAAGTGCTCAACCTACAGCGTGCATCTTTACACATCGGACGACAGACACATACACAACCAGGTGATTCCGCGCGCGGGTTGGAGCCTATCGGCGCTTCGTAAATTTCTATTTATCGACCTTTTCCATGTCACGAACTGGCGGGTGGGACCCAAAAGGCGTGGTCAATTTAACTAGTCAACATGGCACCACCGGACTATTTGGCGGTCGATAGAGAGTGCAATCCGATGCTGAATTGTGAGCAAGTGACCGGATAATCACCGCCAAAGCGTATATAGTGACCGTTATCAGCTTATTACGAAGTTCGGTGATCGTATTCACGCTTTTCTCTGTAGGCCCTCAAAACTACGTCTCTACGCGTTCTAGCATGTTACATCTATTTCTTCTGCAATACAACACTGTTACTACCTCTAACCACAATAAATCATATGTGTTTTTTGTTTTTACTAGTGTCGGGGGTAGGCGGTCGTGCCCCACGAGCACTCTCGGGACCCTGGTCCCTTGTAGTTCGGAGGGTGGAGGTTGCACAAAAAGAAGCGGATCGAGCGATGCACTGGCAGATTTTACCCAACCAGAGCTCTCCGGAGATAATACTCCTTTGCTGCTTTGTGGATTATCTTGTGTTTCTTGCTAAAGAACAATCACGGGCTACAAGACCTAAGCGTGTCTGTTGTCTTCTATCGAGCTGAACCCCACCCCTCTCGTTGCCCTCGGGCCTCCTTTTATAGGCATAAGGGGTTACCACATATGGCAAGTAGACAAGGTTACAATGGTAATAACCTAGGTTGGTACACCGCTATATACGGTGTCACGATAACCTATACCTAACTCGGCGGCAAGGGACAAGAGTCATCAATGCGCGTCTCGATGCGCGAAACGATTACTGCGAGGACCGTTAAGTGCGCCTCCGTTACGCCCACGATGGTAGCAGCTTGTCGGTAGCTTATCGCTACTCTCCGCTGGCCTTTGGCCCCGACCGCGCGTCCTTGGGAGAGCCCGTGGTGACACGTTGGCGGGTGGTGGAAGCGGAGATGAAGATCGCCCGCCCGACAAGCGCCTTGCAGCGGTGGGAACCTTAGTCGGCGCTTGGGGTTGGCGCCCGCCAAAGCCTTCCGACAAGCTCCTCTTGCCGGGGCCTTATTCTTCGGCATACTGGTGGCCTTCGGCAAGCTCCTCTTGCGGGGTCTTTGCTGCTTGCTTGAATGGCTCGAAAGGAGCTCTTGAGGGTCTTAGCGGCCATCGGGCGGCCCGGTAGGCGCTGCTACTGTTGTCGTACTGCGAGTTGAGGTACTAGGGTACCCTACTCTAATGCTACGCGGCAGAGGCCCGAACTGGGCCACACGGGCGTAAGCTACTGTTGGGCCAGGCCCAAAATAGTGCGATGACGGCGTGGTCTTGATTACGCCGTTACTGCGCCTTGGACCCACCACGTCCCCCACGATCGGCCTGCGCCCACCGCGTTCTCTGTAGCAGCAGCGTTAATTGAGGTGTCGTGGGTGAAGTGGGCGTCGTGTGAGGTCGCCTCATCCGTCGCCTGAGTTACGCACCTCCGCCCGCGTGGTTCCCATGCACTCGGGGTCACGAAGGCGGTGGAAATCAAAGCAGCCGTTGCGACGGAGGCAGCGGTCTGTCTGATTCCTGCTCTTCATGCGCCTCGATTACCCGGCGAAGCGGCCGAGCCCCACCTTGCTCTTTTTTAAGAAGAGGCGGGCGGGGAGCCGAAGCTTGCACTCTCCCATCCCTTCCTTTATTGAACTTCTGCTCCCTTCCTCTCATTCACCACGGAGAAAGGAGCCTTGGTTCTCCGTCGGTGGCCAGCGAAATGCCAGCCTGAGCAGCGCACCCTCCCAATCACGCCTGGGGTGGCGGGCCGGCATAAGGGAAGAGGAGGCGAGGTCGTCAGAGCGGTCGAGGCCGGGAGAAAGCGGGCGAGGCGGTCGCCCGTCTCCGCCTCCGTCGGCCAGATTCCTCTCCGAGGGCAGGTCGTGGGCGAACTCGGCGTTCGAGGGAAGAAAGCGGGCGGGCGCCACGCCCGTCCCGCCCGCCCGAGTGGTCCCACTCTGAGGGGCGACCCTTGCGAGTTCTTTGTCAAGCTGCGCGGGCGCCTCGTCGTTATCTCCGGCTTCCAGCTCCGTTCACGATGGCGATGGGTCGGATTCGCCCGAGCGTTGAGGTTGCACATGAGGGGCTGTGGGATCGGTGTACCTTGAGTCGCTTTGTATTCCCAGCCCCTAATGTGATGTATCTTGACCGTGGATGGAAGACATTAGCCGCATCCACAACCTTCTGGCGGGGTTTACCCTCCATTTTAAGTTAATGGAAGGTGACCTCCTCTCCGTCAAGGTCTTGAGGATCTTGGCACTTTCGGGCAAGGTGCTGCGTGGATAGCTCCTCCGATGGCGGCGATTCCTCCTCGGCGAGTAGCGAGGAGGAAGCGACAACGGCGACGAGTAGCGGGCCCAACTAGTTGCGAGGCGCCCGCTTCTGCGTTCTTGGCGACCCCATCATCCGTGTCGCGGCTCTTGAACTCCCGGGGTGGTCTCCTTGGGCGGTTGGCGTGGGAGGCTGCGGAAGGGAAGGGATGGCGACAAGGCCGTCAAGTGGATCGAGGCGTAGTGCCCTCGGCAGCGTCTTGGCGTCCTGTCGCCCGTCTTGAGCCCGCTTCCGGCGCCGCCATCCCGTCAAGTCTTGGAGAGCCCGGCATGTTCTCTTGGTGCCTTCGGCACTGTAGCTTTCAGCGTAAGGCGCTTCTTTGCCCTTCCGCCTCCTCAACCTACCTCACGAAGATAGGGACGAGAAAAGGGATTACGGGCATCTTATCTTTAATTTGTAAGCCTTGGGCCTTATCGCATTTAAAACTTGTAATCCTCTCTTTCATGTTTTCACTCTCCACGGTATGTCAAAGGTAGAATGTTTTTAATGAAAGAGGATGTTTGAAGAAGACGAAAGCTTATCGATATCGCAGCCCGGCAACTCTGGTTTGCCGCGAGACTCCGGCATCTCCGACTGCCGCGGCCAAGCAACTCTAGCTTGTCGGGGTTTGGATCTCGGCGCACCTTTCTTCTCTTCGCTGTTATTTCAGTTACGAGAATGATGTTTAGCTAGTGCGCGATGAGCTATTTTCGTAATATATACACCATCTTAGGCAATCGAATGCAATGTTATTTCCTTTGCTCGATTTCTTCCTTGTATGTTTACCCCTCGCTTTCCGGAAACTTGCGGTCGCGGCACCCTGCCCATGGCCTTAGTCTTGGAACTTCAGCTTCTTTGGCGAAGTCGCTACTGACAAGCAACCTCGTCGCGGACTAGCGCGCAGCTCACTTAAGTTGTTGGCGGACTCGAAACAAAGTAAAGTCGCGACTAGTCACGATTTGGTTCCTCCTCGCACAGGTTTTCCATACAAAGTACTTATCGTTCGAGGAAGATAACTCAAAAATTTAAAACTGGTCGCTTAAACTTAGCAACTTAGCTTTTACATTGTCCATTTTCCGGCAAGGCGATGGTTCCTCGGCGGCAGCGGCCCACATATATCTCCTCCTCTCCTCCCCGGTTAACTTGTGGGTGGATGAACCTTCTTCTTGTTTGAGAAGAAAGAAGAAAAAGGAAGTTGTGAAGCCTAATGGCTCATTATAAACTACGGGTGTGGGTGCTGCACAAGGTTGTTAGTAAACACATGCATATATGATTATGAAAGCATGTATTAACAAAAATGTCTGTAACCATGAAACTTCTTGATGCAGAGTCTGCGCTTGGCTTTGTACAAAGGATTACATGCAACAGCGGCAAGACTTGTACAAAAGGGTGGTTCTTGGAGCAGTTCCGGCAACCGTGCCTCATGGGTAAAACTTACGAAGATGCTCTATGTTCGGGAATTGCTCACGGAAAGCCGTCTTGATCTCAAAGGCGGACAGCGCGGGCCTAGTGACTTCGTTTTACCCGATAAGGGCCTTCCCACCAGGCGTCAACTTGTTGGAATTCTTGGCGGATTGAGCAGCGAAGAACAAGGTCGCCTTCCTCGAAGCTTCGGCATTAACTGCGGCTATGGTAGCGGCGCAAAGCTTCTTGATAACGAGCAGCTCGTCGCGGCTGACCTAATGCGATCTTCCTCGAGGAAGCGGTCGTCATCTTATCGCGCTGCTCTTGCTCAAACTCATCATAGCGAGCACTTTCGAGGTGACCCGTATCTGAGTTCCGTGGGAGAACTGCCTCTGCTCCGTAGACTAGAGCAAAGGGTATGCGGCGATGTGGCTCGATTTGGCGTCGTCTGATTGACCAAGAACCACTGGCAGCTCCTCGATCGAGTTCCTTCCGCACTTGTGCAGCACTTGCCGAAAGTTACGGTCTTGAGTCCTCGCAGCACTTCAGCGTTTGCTCTGTCTGCTTGACCGTTGCTTCTCGGATGAGCAGCGGGCAAAAGCAGAATCTTGGCGCCAAGATCTTGGGCGTCTTGCATGAAGGTGCGACTCGTGAACTGTGTGCACGTTATCGGTGATGATCCGGTTAGGGATCCCAAAGCGGCAAACAATTGACTGAAGAACTTGGCGGTATTGTGTCTGTCACCTTCCTCACTGGTTCCACTTCCGGCCACTTTGTGAACTTGTCGATTCGCGACGTACAAGTACTCAAAGCCCCGACGGCTTCGGGGAAGGGGCGAGATGTCGAAACCCCCAGACCGAGAAGGGCGGGATAAAGGTATCGTCTGGAGAGCTTGAGTTGGCTGGTGTATCTGTTTTGAATGGGCCTGGCGCTTCACACTTGGTTGCTTGTGCGGTTGCATCTGGAGGGGCTTACGGCGGAAGAAACCTTGCCGGAAGCTTTTGCGGCAAAGCGCTCTTGCGCCAATGTGGTGACCACATATGCCTCCGTGTATCTCTGCCAACAACTTCATCCATCTTCGGCAAATACACTTCAATTTCACTCCGTTGAGTCTTCTTACATGCGGATGTTGTCAACAAACTGGTACATACTTATTGCCGGGCTACTTTTCCGCTTCTCCTTGCTCTTGGGAAGTTCTCGTCTGAAGAAATGGAGCGATCTGCTTGTGCCCAAGTTGGAGCACGTGGCTCGACAGCGAGGACTAAAGGCTCATCTGTCGCTGCGGGACCATCAGCTTCTCGGCAAGGACCTGCGGGTCCGCCGGAACTTGATGTTCCCGTCAAACTTGCGGAGCTAAGCTTGTCGGGGCGTTTGCTTCAAGCGATACAAACTGCATGGTTTGTCAGACCGACTGCTCCTCGGTGATATTCGCGTTGGTTTTAGGGACCTTCTTGGCGGCGGCGAGAGAGCTCTGCTTGGGGAAGTAGTCGCGGAAACCAATTTTCTCTTCTTGCTGCATCTGTTGATGGTGCCACGGTTGGCTGAGTCGAGCAGGCACAAAATTCCTGGTTCCACAGGTAACTTAAGTCACGGCACATTTGGAGGCCATCAGCTATATCATTACTGTAGCTCTTGGGCGTGTTCCATTTGCGAGGCCTTCAAAGTGCTCTTCGACTTCCTCACTTCATCGTCGTCGCTTCCATCAATGGACTCGGTAGTCTTTGTTCACTTGGCGGACGACAAGTTGTGAGTCTCCACGACAATGAGCTTCTTAATCCCAAGGTCCTTTGCAATCCACGAGACCGGCAAGCAAGCCTTCATATTCTCTGATATTGTTTGTTGCTTGCTTCCTTGGGAAAGTGCATCTGGACTATGTACTTGAGGTGCTCTCGGTGGGTGCGATGAGCAACACACCCACCGGCGCCTTACGTGAGCACCATCAAAGTACAACAGCCACTCTTTATTTGCCTCCTTGGCGGGGATGCTTGTCTCAGGAATCTCTTCATCCTGCGTTGGCGTCCATTCTGCTATGAATTCTGCCAATGCCCTGCTCTGAATAGTTAGAGTGCTCTCGAACTTGAGACCAAAGCTTGATAGTTCAGCGCCCACTCAACAATCACCTTTTGTTGTACGGATTACGCAAAATCCTCTTGATTGGAAGCAGTGCCAACTGTTATCTCATGTGCTTGGAAGTAATGGCGCAGCTTCCTCGAGGCCATGAGGAGGCGGCAACTTACACACAGGAGTACCTCGATCTAGCCCCTGCGAGAAGGCCGACAAAAGTACCTTTGGAGCTGCACCATCTTCTTCCGTATCTTGTGCACCTATGCTGATCCGTCCTTGCGGGACGAGCTTGGCGGTGAAAGCCCGCTTCGTCGCTGGGCCTTTTGCCTCGGTTGCCGGCTCATCATCACGCCTCCCTCTCCGCTACTAACGCAGCACTAGCCACTTGATTGGTGGCTGCTATATCACATGACAACTTCTCTTGTGGTTTAGGTGCGACAAGTATCGTCAGTGGAGGGCAGTATCTCTTCAAGTCTGCGGCGCAGCCTCCGCCGAGTCCATTTCATTGGACCTGCCTTTTCAAAATCTTGAAAAGCGGCGAAGTCGCGCTCAGCGAGACTTAGAGATGAACCTCTGAGAGCAACCATAGCCGGCAAGCTTCACGACATCCTTGGCCAGCGTTTTGGTGCTTGATCTGCTCGATGGCCTTGATCTTGTCGGGATTGGCTTCAATTCCTCGCTGAGATACAAAGAACCGAGAGCTTGCGGAAGGACTCCAAACCGCACTTCTCGGGGTTGAGCTTGAGGTTGATCTTGCGCGGGTTGTAAGCGTCTCATCTAGATCTCGAACCAAGGTTGCCTTGTCTCTACTCTTGACCACTATGTCATCCATGTAGGCTTCTACATTTACGTGTATCTGTGGTCCAAAAGCATCATGGACTACCCTTGCAAAGGTTGAACCAGCATTCTTCAAACGAAGGCATCCGTATAAAGCGATGCGTGCCACATGGTGTGATGAATGCGGTTTTCTCTTCATCCTCTTACGCCATGAAGATCTGATGATACCACGAATATGCATCAAGAAGCAGCGAGATCGCACCCGGTATGGAGTCAACAATCTAGTCGATCTGGCGGCAAGGAAATGGGTCCTTGGGACAAGCTTTATTAACGTCGTGAAGTCAATACAAAGTCTCCATTTCCCGTAGCCTTGCGTACCACTACGGATTAGCCAACCACGTGGGGTGGAGAACTCCTCGACAAGCCTGCTGCTTCCAATTTCTTGATCTCTTACGCTATGAATTCTTGGCGCTCACTGCCTGTTTCCTAACTTTTTGCTTGGCGGGCGGCGCGTGAGGACGAGACAGCTAGGTGGTGCTCAACTACTTTCACAGGAACACGGGGATATCGAGATGGTTGCCATGCAAACACATCGACATTCGCCCTTGAGGAAAACAGCGAGCTTCGCCTTCCTATTTAGGATCAAGCGTGGCAGCGATGGTGTAGAGTACCACGGTCTGCCGTCCTCATGTGGGCACCTTCTTGGTCTTTGGCGGTGCTGCCATTGTCTTGTTGCACTTGCGGTGGAGCTCGATGGTGCGTCCTCGGCGGTGGCGCAGCACTCGAAGAGGTGCGCTTGCGGAGTGGGCTTGAGCTCTTGCGGACCTGGTGGTCTTCCTCCCCAGGAGTTTCAGCGATAAGTGGTTTGCTATTTGGCGCTGCTGCTGCATCCCGATAAATCTTGTCGGCGCGAGATAAGTGCATCTTTCTTGTCGCCATGGACAGAAATAGCGCTTATCGGGCGGGCATCTTGAGTAGGTTGTAAGCATAATGAAATGACCATGAACTTGGCGGCGCGGACGACCGAGTATGCCATTGTAGGGCAATGGGAAATCGGCGACGTGAGAATGTGACCCTCTCATTACGAAGTTGAGTTAAGCTGCCGAATATCACGGCAGCGTGATCTTCCTTGGGTTTGCTCCTTCTGGGTTGATTCCTTGGAAAGTACCGGTTTCTTGAGCTCGCTTGTCGAGGGATTTGAAGCTTACGGAGCCTGCGAAGGAGATCAAATTCAGGTCGACCCCGCCGTCAACCAACATCTTTGTGACCTTGAGGTTGCGGATGGTTGGTGAGACCAACATCGGCAAGCACCCGAGCGCGATGATGCGATCGGGGTGATCCTCAATGTCAAAGATGATGGGCGTCTTGGACCACCTCGGAGGTTTGCGTGACTCTATGGATGGTTCTGCTGCATTGACCTCACGCATCCATTGCTTGAGTTGGCGGTCGCGAGTATGCAAAGCGCACCACCGTCGGTATAAAGAACCTCTGTTGCCTTTTGAAACTCATGCTCATCGACTTCATCGTCTTCATAATCCTCGTCATCTTCATCTTCATCTTCTTCTGAGTCGCGGCCACGAGGGCCTATCTCCTTGCCGCTGTTTGGCCTTGCGGCGTCCTCCCGACCGGGTCTCTTTTACTTACCTTTGCACCTTCTTGGGCCTTCTCTTTGTCTGCGCTTTCGTATTCAGCTTTACGCAGCTCAACAAGCTGCTCGACTTTCTTGCAGCTTTGGAGATCGTGGCCCTTAGTGCGGTGGATTTTGCGATCTTGCTTGTTGGAGCCGTCGGGCTTATCCGGTTAACCGCCACCTGACTTGGCGGTCGGCGTCGTGACAACCTCCTTGCGGAGCCACCGGCCTTAGCTTTGTTGGCGGCACCATCCTTGCGGACTGCCTTCGACAACTAGTACTTCTTGGCTTTTCTTCCTCCTATTGTTCCATGCTTGGCTATTCCTTGCAGGGGCAGTCCCCTATCGAGACTCTGCTCCCCACTCTCTCTGGGAGCCTTCTTCCTTCTTCGGTAGCGTGCACACTTGTCGGCCAGGGCGTAGGCTTCGCTAGCGTCTTTCACTTTGCACATCGCCATCTCCTCTCTCATCCTGCGATTTACGTACATTACGATGGAATGCACTAATCACTTGCAGCAGGGTGGGCGTCACGGGATGTTGTAGTGCACTCGATTGAATCTCTGGATGAATTTGTTGAGGACTCCCCCTCCTTCTAAACAAGCAGGTGGAGATCACTTTCCAGGCCATGAGGCTTGTGGCGCTGTGAAAGCGCCAACAAACTAGTGGCACAAATCTGCCAAGAAGAAATAGAGCCGTCCGGCAAGTGCATGAGCCAAGATCGGACGTTTGGCTTGAGCACCAAGGGAAGTAGTTGGCGAGGATCTTGTCGTCGTCCCCCGCGGCTTGCACGCGATGGTGTGAATCTTGAGGAACTCCGATGGATGTGTCCTGCGTCGTGCTTCTCGGCACATCTGGTTTGAAGTTCTTCTTGTCGAGCCACGGACTTGCCGCAGCTCACGAGTGAGCAGGGCAGCCTACCGGCGTCTGACGGTCGCTGGTTCCCCTGGCGCATGCATATCGACGGTGGGCCCGGCGTTCTGGTCAGTTGTGGCGCCCTTCTCTTGGCGCTCGTCACGGTTCGGCGTCCTCTTCTTCTGCGCTCGAAGAACTTGGCGTTGGTGCGCGGCGAGCTCGTGGATCCGGCAGCGCCGTGGAAGTCGCTGTCGAGGTGGATCCGGCGAGTCGGCGATCTTAGCCCGGAAGGATGTGTCTGATGGGTGCACCCCATAAAGTCTCGCCATATCGGCTCGCGCCTTATCGCCCGTCGTGGCTCTGCCATAGTTGCTGCGGGGCGTCGCCGTTAAGCGAAACCGATGAGACTTTGAATGTGGCCCTCCATTAAATGCGACCTTATCGGCGTTGGAGGTAATCTAGAAACCACGGAGCTCTTGCCAAGGCTTCCGCTGGTGTGGTTGGCGGCAGCGGTGTGCGGAGTGAAGAAGCGGGATGTGCTCGGACTCCTAACCAAGTTAGGAGGAGCAACATCCCGCCTTGCAACCGTACCCCACTCGTGCCCGGCATCTTTAGGCGCATGCTGCGGTCTCGAGGGCCTCGGGATCCTCCGGCTTAGCCTTGATCAATGGCGTATGGCGCCACGATATTATGTATTTATGCATCCAGCGCCTCTGCGATGGGCCGCGGTGCGGTCGAGCCTTGGCGCCCGCGCCCGTGTTGTCCTTGGACCTGGCGGCATCGTGGGCTCTCCAAGACGCCCAGTCCCTCCGCATGGCGTTTCCCCACCTTTGGCAGCTCCGGTGGTGGTGGAGTTCGGCAGAGACGGCTCAGCTGCTGCCGGCGGCTTCTTCTTGGCGCCATGTCGGCGAAGATGTCGATGAAGTTGCTTTCGGCGACCACGGATCAGGATTCGCACAACCTCGGCGCCCCTACAGGCGCGCCAAAAGATGTCGAGGTGAGCGGTCGTGCCCGCGAGCACCTCACGGGACCACTGGTCGCTTGTGGTTCGGAGGCGGAGGTTACACAAAAAACGAGATCGGTGATGCACGGCGGATTTTACCCAACCGGAGCTCTCCGGAGAGATAATACTCCTCTTGCTGCTTTGTGGATTATCTTGTGTTCTTGCTGAGGGAGCAATGCGGGCTACAAGACCTAAGCGTGAGTCACGGTCTTCTATCGAGCTGAACCCCACCCCCTCGTTGCCCTAGGGCCTCCTTTTATAGGCATAAGGGGTTACCACATATGGCAAGTGAACAAGGTTACAATGGTAATAACCTAGGTTGGTACACCGCTATATACGATTATGCGATAACCTATACCTAACTCGGCAGCAGGGCAAAGAGTCACCAATACCCGTCTCGATGCGCCCGAGCGATTACAGCGAGGACCGTTAAGTGCGCCTCCGTTAAGCGCCGATGGTAGCTTGTCGGCGCTGCTTATCGCTACTCTCGCTGGCAGCACTTTGGCTGACCGCGCGTCGCCAGGAGAGCCCGTGGTGACACGTTGGCGGGTGGCTGGGCGGAGATGAAGAGGTCGCCCGCCCGGCAAGCGCCTTGCAGCGGTGGGAACCTTATCGGCGCTTAGCGGTTCGGCGCCCGTAAGCCTTCCAAAACAACTCCTCTTGCGGGGCCTTGTTCTTCGGCATGCAGGTGGCCTTCCGGCAAGCTCCTCTTGCCGGGGTCTTTGTTGCTTTGCTCTTGAATGGCTCGAAGAGAGCTCTTGAGGATCTTGGCGGCCATCAGGCCCGGCCCGGCCTTAAGGCGCTACATTTGTCCGTGCATGAGTTGAGGTACTGGGTACCCCTACTCTGAAATACACCGACAACTAGATATCATATTGTTACTTATAATTATTTAGTTTGCATACATTAAAATTGCCTTGAAATGTATGGCGATATCATCTACATGCGGAAAATCCGCCCTTTCCTGTTTAATCGGGTTTGTATCGATGGATCGTCTTGAAACAACAAAACTATAATACTATACAGTACAAGTGGCGAGTTCAGCAGGCGTCGTCGTAAATCTACTCCTCCGTCGTAAAGTGGGCCTTCGCTTTCATAAATCTTCTAGTCCCTTTAGCCGACATGTGGGACATCAAGCTACGGGTCACGTGCCATACCGAATACAATGCGAGAAGCGACGGTGAAACACCCGGTCATGAGCGCGGTGTAGTAATGAGCAATGAGGCGTCAAATCACAAAGCTGCACCTTTCAGCGGTTAAGTTGGAGGGCGAAGATAATAATGCTAAAAAATAAGTTGGAGGGAAGACAACCATCATTTCACTCGTTGTTGAATCCGCTTCTCCTCATCTTCTTCAACTTAACCGCGATATTGCTTCTTAGTTGTTACTGCCTCTATTAACTTGGGCCAGCGGATAAAGCTTGGTGCAGCAAATTACGTGGGACCGCATCAGCAGCAAACCGCCATCATGCGCCAAAATCACCTCCTTTTTACCGGTCTTGATTCTATAATTTTTAGATCAACATAATTGAGATTTGTATAGATAGCTGAGGAGCAAAACCAAGTGAGTGTGGTTGAGGGCATCCACAATGTGTGGCGAATGTGAAAATAGCTTTTATCATCAGGAACCATTGTGGGCGGTGTTACCAAAGCCAAAAACATGGAACCAGAAGCTCACGATTGATTGATTGATTAAAGGAATAGAAAAATGCAACGTCTCCTCTTTCTCCATGCTTGGACGCATGTAATGCAGTATATAGAGCACATAGTCTACTCCCTGTCCATATATCACAAATCCTACAGCGGTGAGGCGTGAAATCACAAAACGCAGATGAAGAAACCATCATTTCACTCTTCGGCCCGCTCCGCTTCTTCGCCGTCTTCTTAGAAAACATCTCTCACGCTTTAGTACTCCTAGTAGTAGTACTAGTAAAGGACTTCTGGATGCAAATAAAGGCGGTTGTCTACAAACTGCGAGCGGCACTTGAGCGACTTACCATGGTCTCCCTCAATGGTGTTCTCAAAATCGAGCGCGCCCAGCAAACCACAAAAAAATGTATCGGCGTCACTGCAATGGGAAGGAAGTCAAATATAGTTACTACCTCCATTTTTTGGTACACAAAGCCAGTATTATCAAAATTACTATTTCTTAAAGGGCCACTAACATTAATCGAGGCCAAATTGAAAGTGGGGTTAGCAACCAAGGATATTAATATCCCTGCATGCATGGGAGTGAGAGGATTGGTTTGCATGGCGCTGCATTAATCAGCGATGAGGTGAGATGGTTAGCTCTTTGGTCTTTCGAGGAAAAAATACGCATTAATTGACCGCATGAAGCGAGGATTTGTATCGATTAAATCCCATGAAAGAAAACCCTCCTTTCTTTTTTAACACTAGTACTCCTAGGTAAATGCGTTACTTATCCTGTTTGGGTCTAGGCCTTGCATTGCCAAACTTACATACACATTTTGTAAACTTACTAAAGTTTTCAAAATGAGAAAGAATTACCTTGCACACGGCTGTGGCAGTGCTTCCCGCGCCCTCACTGCAGTCGCTCCACACGCTGTGATGGCACCTCACCCCTCACACGATCGCTCCTGCGCTACAAACCCAACCAAAGAACACCTCAACACGACCGTGTTGTGGCATGAAGAAACCAAGCTCAGCCATCCTATCGGCTGACACATAATTTTCGTTCATAGGTATGTTTATCCAACCACATGTTGAGATATAAATAAGTCCTGTGCGGTGGTTTTTGGGGAAGAAGAAAGAGGTGAGGAAGAAGAGGGAAAGAAGGGTTAGGAGTAATGGGATATTCATCCAACCACTTTGAAATAGTAGACTGACCCAAGTCGGGGCGACTTGCATAACAAATATAATACGGTATGTTTTACACAGCAAAAGATCCGTAAAAACAACAACATAAAGAAAAACTATCCTTTGCTTTCGCGGAAAGAGGCGGCCTCGTCCTCTTTGGCTGCCGCGCTAACCAGCCCGTCGCTGCCGACGTGATGTCTCCGCACCGTGGTTGTCCTCGGCCTCTAGCTACTGCGTTCAAGCGAAGCGTCTGAGGCGTTCTCCGACGAGGCGAGCACATCGGTTCAAAGTCGAGGGCGTCGGTTCCGCCTGCGGGAGGGCCTCGATGTGGCGGCATCCGTGCGCTCCGTCGAGTTGAGCCTCCGCCGCCCGATTTAAGTCGGGGCGTCGGTTCGCCCTACGGTGTCGATGAGGCGGCATCCATGGCGCTCTAATAATCGAGCTTTTCCGCGATTCATGTCTAGGGCGTCGGTTCCGCTGCGGGAGGCCTCGATGGCAGCGGCATCCGCGCTCCGCCTCAAGGTGAGCCTCCGCCGCCGGTTCACATCCCACGACATCCGGTTCCACTGCGGAGAGCCTCGATGCAGGCGGATCGTCGCTCCACGTCGAGTTGAGCCTTTGCCTCGGTCCTCCTTTAGTATCGCCATGTTGAACATCACTTGACCACCGCCAGGGGGACTCGGCCTTGAGCACAAAGTCGGCGATCCATCGTCTCACTTACCCGCCAGAGGCCTTCTCTGCTCACGACCTCCATGATGAACATTGAATCGCTTCCTCTCCCTCGTAGCTTGGCTCCGAGAGAACTTCGAGATTAGCCCGCCGCCATGAGCTTGGAGCGGATATACAAGCGCTGACGCGCCTTCGCGGTTTCTCTTGGCAACTCGGCGTCAACTTTATAGCAATAAGTGATCTTCTGCGGTGCACCATGGCTTTCCGTTGAACGGGGGCGGCAGTCGCGGGCTAGGAGATTGAAAGGTTGGGGAATAAAATTTGGAAATTTGGCGGTGTGGTTTTAGGGCGTTGGCTGGCGTGAGCTTGGCTGAAGAGTTTTGGTGTGAATAGTGGTTCCGATATTGGCCGGGTCAATCGGTTTTTATTTATCACATCTCTCTTCGGCGCTACGCATTACGGCGGCGGCTTTATTTGGACCCTCACGTCATTGTAACACCCGGATGTAACTTTCCATATTTGTAACTCAACTCTTGCCATTTTAGGCATTGTGATATGATATTCCCTCCGTGGTTGGGTTTTCTTCTTCTTTTTGCATTTTGTCCATGTCATGCATTTCATATCATGTCATCATGTGCATCGCATTTGCATACGTGTTAGTCTCATGATTCGAGCATTTTTCCGTTGTCCGTTTTGCAATCCGGCACTCCTATGTCCCCGGCGTCCCCTTTTACGTTTTTCCGTGGTCGGGTACTAAACTTTCTCGGAATGGACCGAGGTTTGTCAAGTGGCCTTGGTATACCACCGGTAGACCACCTGTCAAGTTCGGGTCATTTGGAGCTTATTTAGTACTCAACGGTTTAACCTTTTCCCTACATAAAGGCCTCTTTTAAGTTGCAGCCCAACACCCCTTCAAAACAGCCCAATAACCCATCTAAGTCACTTCCATGCTCTCCGTGCGTTCGATCACGATCGTGTGGCGCCGCACCTCATTTGGACTCTCCTAGCTCCCTCTATGCCTATATATACACACATTCCAAATTCCGGATCCTCTTCCCTAAATCAGCAGATCCCGAATCCGCCGCCCGCGGGCGATATCCGGCGGAGCAGACAACGTCGCGCCGCCCCGCCTCGCCGCGTGCCGTGTGGGCCCAGCATGTCGCGCCGCCTTCGTAGCGGTAAGCCGCAAAAGAGCCGAGGCGAAGCCCCTCGGCCAGTCGCGCGCCGCCTCCCTCCGCGCCCGGCATTCGCGCCGCCTCGAGCCCGCCGTCGCTTCGCCGCCGCCCGCCGCCGGACCCCTGCGCCGTCGCCCGTCGCCCGCGCCGCTTCCCGTCGCCGCCTCCAGCGTGTGCGCCCAGCCCTGCCGGCCCGTCTGCGTCCTCCTCCGGCCTCGTCCTCCCCGATCTTTGCTCAGCGGAAGCAGCTGCGCTGCGGCCGCCTCGGATCGGCGGATCTGAGATCCAGGGTTGACTTTCTCCCCCGAAATTCATCTAAGTCTTTTTACGTGGTGATATTTGTTGCATTTTCAACGCATCATAACTTTGCACTGTAGCTCCGTTTCGTGCGTGTAATATGTCAAAATGTTACGCTCGGAAGAGTAGATCATTTCATCTCATTGCATCATTTTCATTTGAGCTCATCTTGATGCAGAAATGCTGTTGGAAGAGGGCTATGTGATGTTAGTTTGTTTTCTTTACGAACATGCACTTTTGTCATTTTGCCATGATTGATGTGTGCACCCTATGATCTTGAGTCCTACATGTGTTTTGTAATATGCCATACCATCTTTCCAGGGGTGTATGCCATGTATTTTTGTGATCTCTGTGGTGACTAGCACAAGCATGCAAACTAGGCTTCATGATGTTCTTGATTTCAGCCCTTTTTTCTTGATATTTTTATGCCATGTTAACTTGATGCTACTGAGAGATCCATGCATATTTTGAGATACTTCATTAGGATGTTTTGAACATATGGTTATGCTCTATCCATCCATGCCTTTGTTTGCAATTATGGGTGCCATAGCTTGAGGTCAATCGAGCTCTACTTTTGCTATAAAATGTTTCTGGCAGATTGTTTACATGTTATTCAATTTTGCCAAGGTTGTTGTAGTTGATCCGTGTATGCTATGATGTTGTTCTTGCCATGTATAGCTTCTATGCCATGTCTTCTTGATGTATGTATGCTTAGTTTATCATGTAATGCTCTGTAGTGAGTGCATCGAGCTCTTAAACATACCTACTTGTTATCTGTTTTTGTCATGCCTGTTCTTTGAATCATTATGAAACTTGCTATATTGACATGGGTGTTACTATATATTTCTGATCCTTTTTGGCTCATGGTCAGTGGAGGGACTTTTGTTCTATGCTTTGAGTAGATTCATGCCATGCCTTGTTTTGCTATTATAAGTTCCTGTAGCATGTTGTTTGCTTACTCTGAACATTGCTTCTGATGCTGATTTTGCCATGTTCGATAATTTCACTAAGTACGTGAAGCTGATATGTTTTGCACTTTTGCCATGCTTGTTTGGACCTGTTATGTTGTGATTTAGCCGTAGCTCAGTGTTCATCTTTTGTCAAGCATCTTGAGTAGATCACTGCCATATGCTTTTGGATGCGTTTGGGTGCAGTAGCTTAATTTCTTGTTGCTTGCTAAGTGGCATCATCTTGTTAATGGCAGATTTGTGCCATTCTTGTTTTGCTTGTCATTTGCAAACCGTGCATCCGATTCCGGTGATCTTTATATCGATTTCAACGAAATCATCTCATCTTTCAGCGGCATACTTGGTTTGCCAAGTTGATGCCTGGTTCATCATTTTCCTTCGAGAACCGCATCGCATCGCATATCATCTACGCATATCATGCCATGTTTTGCATCATGTTGATTGTGCATTGCACCGTGATTTATTGTGGTTCATTTGTTTGTGTTCTTGCTTTGGGTAGAGCGGGAGGCGAGTCGTGAACAAGAACCTGTTGAGCGCTTACGAGGATCAAGCTCTCGACAACTCTGAGAACTTGCAGGCAAGATGACCATACCCTCAAATCACTTCTATCTTTGCTATGCTAGATGCTCGCTCTTTTGCTATGCCTATGCTACGATGCCTATCACTTGCTTATCATGCCACCCATATTGCCATGTCAGCCCCTAACCATCCTTTCCTAGCACACCGTTGATTGGCTATGTTACCGCTTTGCTCAGCCCTCTTATAAGCGTTGCTAGTTGCGAGGTGAAGATGAAGTTTGTTCCTTGTTGGAACATGGAGATGTTGTTCCTTGTTGGAACATATTTACTTGTTAGATATCACAATATATCTGCTATAATTAATGCATCTATATACTTGGTAAAGGGTGGAAGGCTCGGCCTTATGCAGGTGTTTTTTCCTCTTGCCACCCTAGTTTCCGTCATACCGGTGTTATGTTCCTTGATTTCGCGTTCCTTACGGTTGGGTGATTTATGGACCCCCTTGACAGTTCGGCTTTGAATAAGACTCCTCAGCAAGGCCCAACTTTGGTTTTACCATTTGCCACCTAAGCCTTTTCCCCGGTTTCGCGAGCCGAGGTCATCTTTATTTTAACCCCGGACCAGTGCTCCTTGAGTCTTTGGCCCAGCTGGCGATGTCCGGCGCCCCCTGGGCAATCCAGGGTCTATGTCACCAGTTGACGTCTTGCTCATCCGCATGTGCCTGACGAGCGAGATATGTGCAGCTCCTATCAGGTTTGTCGGCACATTGGTGGCTTCTTGGTCTTGTTTTATTCTGTAACGAAATGTCTTGTAGTCCGGGATTCGAGATTGATCGGGTCTTCGGTGAGAAGAATATCCTTAGTTGACCGTGAGCTTATAATGGGCTAAGTTGGGACACCCCTTGAGGTATTATCTTTCGAAAGCCGTGCCCGTGGTTATAGGGCAGATGGGAATTTGTTAATGTCGGTTGTAGAAAACCGAAGTTGACCTCAATTAAAATACACATCAACGGCGTGTGTAACCGTGATGGTCTCTTCTCAGCGAGTCGGGAAGTGAACTGCAGTGTTGGAGTTATGTTTGGCGTAAGTAGTTAGGATCACTTCTTGATCGCTACTAGCTTCTGACCGTGCTTTGCTTCTCTTCTCGCTCTCTTTTGCGAATCTTAGCCACCATATATGCTAGTAAACGCTGCAGCTCACCTCACAACCCTGTCCTTCCTATAAGCTTAAATAGTCTTGATCTACGCGGGTGTGAGATTACTGAGTCCACGTGACTCACAGATTCTACTAAAAGCGATTTTGGTGCTGACGATGCGGTCTGGTGGCGCAGCCGAGCTCAAGTGGGAGTTCGGCGAGGCGTGGTCGTTACTATGTGTCTTTTCCGATGATCCGTAGTGGAGCCAGTTGGGACGATGGGGATACATGTAGCATTTGGGGTATCTTCTTTTATTTTGGTTCCGTGGTCGGACCTTGAGTGTAATCTGAATGATGGATGTTTATTTATGTATTGTGTGAAGTGGCATTGTAAGCCAACTATGTACCTTTTCCTTATGTATTACATGGGTTGTGTGAAGATTACCTCACTTGCGACATTGCTTTCAATGCGGTTATGCCTCTAAGTCGTGCCCGACCGTGGGAGATATAGCGCGTCAGCGTTACAAGTTGATGTGTCGAGCCATCCCGACTTAGGAGGCCCAGCGATTGTTTCTTTGGCGTTGTTGAGTCTAGAACAAAATGTTTTGAGTCTTAGGATTATATATATCGGAGTAGGATTCTTTTTACTCCTTAGTCCCTAAATCGCTCTGGTGAGGTCTCTGGCGTAGAAGTTTTGACTCTCCTCTCCTCAAATTTCACTAACAAAATTTTTTAGGATCAACGCGGGTATCTTACGGATCGTTCCGATGGTTTTATGGCGAGAACATTGTTCTTGGTGCCTCGACATTTGGGGGTTGTGTGGCGGTGTCCGGGGAGTTGAGCTCAAGTGTTGTCGTCACAATTTTATCGTTCAGATTCGGAATACGAGTTTTGCGACGCCGAAATCTCTTTTGTCAGTTGTTGGTGAGATAACCCGATAACTTGATCTTGGGGCGAGCTCGGGAGTATTGCCATGACTCAGATAACGGATGCTTTTCAAGGTCGAGGTACCACGATTTCGAAGGTTTCTTGGTTATGTGTTGACGGATGGATACAAATGGATCTAGGTATTGTTAGTTTGGGTGATATATTTTGTGTCCCTTGTATCCCCAACACAGCATTGCATAACCAGAAAGTTTCGGAGTTTATAGGTGGGATTCAAGTAGCTCTTAGCATTTCTTCCATGAATATTTGGTTTGTGATTGGGTAATCCTTACCACTTATTTGTTCCATTCGCACTTTGTTATTTTTTTCATCAACCTTTAATCAAGTGGCTTCTCACCTTAATGGACGTGTGATGTTCGCTTTTGGAATTCATTCGCTCATCCTTATTCAATGTTTATTGTGAAGACTATATGTTGCAATTTCTATCCGTTGATGCAACTTGTCTTTCGCTCTATCAAAGTGCTAAGGGATGTCACCCTCTTGGGATGGCTCCACTTGACGATCGAGAATCCGGAACGTAATGATGGGAATCAGTCGAACCTCCACCTCCACCTCCGCCTCCGGAGGCATGGCAAGCTATCATGGCAGCCACCAATGCCAATGCTCGAGATGATTTTGCAACTCTTGCAAGAGCGCACTCAAGGGCAAGGCAATCAAGGAAATCAAGGTCAAGGCAACAACCAACTGCACTTTGCTACCCTCAATCCGTTCCTCGCTAATCAGCCAAGTCTTTCGGTTTACGTGTCGAGGCCACAGACGCGACGATTGGCTTGTGGACATCTGCAAACATTTTGAATGTAGCAATGTCGGACTGAGGACTTTGTCAAGTTAAACCGCTTCAACTCAAGGACCAAGATGCCGAGTGGTACCAGCAATACAAAGATTCCAGAGGAGGTCGTGTCATTACAGGATGAGTTCCACGAGATTTCAGAGCTCACCACATTCGAAAAGTGTTGTTGAGAGCAAGCATGAGGAGTTCCATAATCTCAAGCAAGGCAACATATCGTGTATCAATACAATATCCAGCCCATAAACTCGCTCGCTTCGCTAAGCAAGACGTCCCGATGAAAAGAGTATGATCTATCAATTCAGAGGTGGTCTCGAGAGAAGATCTGCAATTAGCTCTCGTGCTTTTTGAGCCGTAAAAGTATGATGAATTCTACAACATGGCATGAAGCAAGAAGCTGCCCAGCTCAAATGTGAGGCTTCTAAGAAGAGAATCAGGATGCAGTTCGGTCTTCTTCTTCCTCTCAAGTGGCAGCTAAGAAGCAGAAATTCTACCTTCCTCCTCCTCCGTTCCGTCGGCCTTATCAGCCAGAAGAACTCGGTGGTCGTGGATCTTCCCACCCACCCAACCCAGCCATCGTAACAAGTCTAATTCTCAAGCTCCAAGGTCAAATGCTCCTTACCACCATCCGCTTTAGAGGTGACTTGCAACAAATGTCGGCAGAAAGGTCACTATGCGAACAAGTGCTTCAACCAAAGCGCCTTCCGCCTCCTCCTCCGTGAAATCTTCCAGCAATGCAGTGGTCAAGCATAATCCAAAGTCCGCAGAAGGTGAACATGATGAATGCAGCGGAATCTTCCGATTAATGATATTCTGCAAAGTTTTATTTGATACGGTGCATCGCATTGTTTCATGTCTAGATCATTTGTTGCAAAGCATGATTTCATTTAGGAAATGTTGGAAAACCCTTGGGAGTTGTTTCTCCAGCCTCTTCTATGAGGGATACCACAATGATTCCGGATGTTTCTATCAAGATGGGCGATTATAGATTTCTGCCAAACCATTTGTCCTTGGTGACTCGGATATTGATCTAATTCTCGGGATGGACTGGCTTTATCAGCACAAAGCTCAGCTTGATTGTGCTGCCAGGGAAATTCAATTGACTCACTCTTCTAATGATGTGATCATCTATGCCGCTCGTGATGAAACCATTCGGTTGTTTTCTCTCAATGAGAAGGGCGAATTGGATGCTATCTCTCAGATTCCAGTCGTTTGTGAGTACCAAGATGTCTTTCCAGAAGAGCTTCCGGGTATGCCTCCTCACCGGCCGCTTGAGTTAGTTATCGATCTTGAGCACGGCATCGAACCCGTTTGTAAGCGTCCATACAAGCTTGGACCTAATGAGCTCAAGGAATTGAAGAAGCAGCTCGATGAACAAGAGCGTCTGGGTTTGATCGACCGAAGTTTATCTCCTTGGGGTTGTGGTGTTCTTTTGTCGTGAAGAAGGATGGCACGGACCGACTTTACGTCGATTACCGTCCACTGAATAAGAAGACTATCAAGAACAAGTATCCACTTCCTAACATCAATGAGCTTTTCGAGCAACTCAAAGGCGCTAAAGTGTTCTCCAAGCTTGACCTTCGTGATGGGTTATCATCAGATTCAGATTCATGAACAAGATATTCCCAAGACAGCATTGAGAACAAGCTTTGGTTCTTATGAATATACTATCATGACTTTCGGCCTTGTCAATGCTCCTCCAACATTCTTCTGATGATGAACTTCATCTTCAACCCCTACACCAATGAATTCGCCTTGGTCTATCTTGATGATATTTTGGTCTTCTCCAAGAATAAGAAGGATCATGCCAAACATTTGCGATTGGTGCTAGACAAGCTCAGAGCATCAATTCTATCGAAGTTTTCCAAATGTGAATTTTGGCTTGATGAAGTGCTTTATCTTGGTCACATCATCTCCGCCAAAGGGCATCGCTGTTAATCCGAGAAGGTGTCTGCGGTTGTGAATTGGGAACCTCCTCGAATGTCAAGCAGCTCCATGATTTTCTTGGTCTTGCAAGCTATTGTCAAGATTCGTTGAGAATTTCTCCAAGATTGCAAAGCCTCTTTCCAACCTCCTCCAGAAGCATGTGAAGTATATCTGGTCTCCTGAGTGTGACGTTGCTTTCAATACTCTCAAAGAGAAACTCATCACAGCTCCTGTCTTGACTCCTCCTGATGAATCCAAGCCATTCGAAGTTTTCTGTGATGCTTCTCTTCAAGGTCTCGGTGTGTGTTAATGCAAGAGAAGAGAGTTGTGGCTTATACCTCTCTTCAACTGAAGCCTAACGAAAAGAACTACCCCACTCACGATCTTGAGTTGGCGGCAGCTGTCCATGCATTAATAACATGGAGACATCTCTTGTTGGGAAGGAAAGTGGACATTTTCACCGATCACAAGAGTCTCAAGTATATCTTCACTCAACCCAACCTCAACCTCAGGGCAAACTCGATGGGTCGAAATGATTCAAGAGTACAACCCAAGTATTGAATATACTCGGGCAAGGCCAATGTCATTGCAGATGCTTTGAGCAGGAAGGCTTATTGCAACAGTTTAATCCTCAAGCCCTTCCAACCGGATCTCTGTGAAGCTTTCCGTAAGCTGAATCTTCAAGTTGTTCCTCAGGCTTTCTTGCCAACCTCATAGTCTCTCCTACTTTGGAAGATCAAATTCGTGAGGCTCAACTTCGGATACCATGGTGAAAAAGGTGAAACGTGGTATCGACAAGGGCATTTCCAAGTACAAGTGCTTCCACATTGATGACAAAGATACTCTTTTCTTCGAGGACCGGATTGTGGTCCTAAGGGTGATCTACGTAAAGTCATTATGAACGAGGCGCACAATTCGCTTCTATCCATTCATCACTCGAAGTACGAAGATGTACCATGACCTCAAGCAATCATATTGGTGGACTCGAATGAAGCGAGAAATTGCTCAATTCGTGAATGAGTGTGATGTCTGCAGAAGAGTGAAAGCAGAACACCAACGACCAGCTGGTCTCCTCCAACCTCTTGCTATTCCGAATGGAAGTTTGATCATATCGAAATGGACTTCGTGTATTGGATTTCCTAAGTCCAAGCATGGAAATGATGCTACCTTCGTTGTCATTGACAAGCTTACTAAAGTGGCTCATTTTCTTCCTATCAAAGAATCTATACACGACAGCTCGGTTGGCGAGCTATACACCTCGAGGATTTTCTCCTTGCGGCATTCCACAAGTGATCTCTTGAGACCGTGGCAGCATCTTTACCTCCAAGTTTTGGGATTCTTTTGAGAAGGCCATGGGCACCAACATTCGTTTCAGCACACTTTCCATCCTCAAACAAGTGGCCAAGTCGAAGCGAGTCAATCAAATCCTCGAAGATATGCTCGGGGCTTGTGTCATTTCCTTCGGTATGAAGTGGGAAGATTGTCTTCCATATGCTGAGTTCTCCTACAACAACAGCTTCCAAGCGAGTTGAGGCAAGGCCCCATCGAAATTCTCTATGGCGTAAAGTGTCGTTACTCCTCTCAATTGGTCCGAGGCAGGTGAACGCCAACTTCTTGGCAATGACTTGATCACGAAGCGAAGAAATGTGCAAAGTCATTCGTGATAATCTCAAAGCCACGCTAATCGCGCGGAAGAGCTATTATGATGACAAGCACCGTGATGTGGCTTTTGAAATCGGAGACCATGTCTACCTCCCGTCTCTCAATGAAAGGCACTCGTCGCCCGGTATCAAAGGAAGCTTGCCCC